>CAUDMG010001882.1:245000-303215 GCA_958450375.1 Homarus gammarus
ACTAAAGAGAATATATATTGCTTCAGTGGCCCAGTGGGTCTTGTAGGCTCATTAAACTATTAGTGTTTAGGAACAATGAGTTTTTCCGATAATTCGTGTACTGCATTTCATCTTTTAATTACCCCCAGAGCCCAGTGTGTGTGACTACTCTTTGTTTGCCTCCGGCTTCTAGTACCTCAATGGTTTGTTGAGTGAATATTCGTCAAAACTATTAATGCATGTAATCATTTAACAAGTAGATTTAAATTACAGCTTAAGAAAAACCTCCAAAAATAGTGTTACAATAGTTTTTTCTACCGAGACTCTAAGGAAACTAAATCCCTTTACCAAGCACCCGTTAGGGCATAAGATCAAGGTAAATATTTCGTTTGAATTAATCTTCACTATATTAAGTTCGAGTTCTACGTATCAAGTTAATTTCCTAGTTAAGGCATAGTCTTACTCTAATTCTGACGTACTGTACTGGTAATTTTCGTAATGTATCTCGAGTCAATCTGCTTGGTACATTCGCACATCAAATACCTGAGCATGTCTTAACACTGTTCCAATACCTGAGCATGTCTAACACTGCTCTAATACCTGAGTATGTCTCAACATTTGCTCTAATACCTGAGCATGTCTTAAAATTACTCTAATACTTGAGCATGTCTAACACTGCTCTAATAAGTGAGCATGTCTAACACTGCTTTAATAAGTGAGCATGTCTAACACTGATCTAATAAGTGAGCATATCTAACACTGCTCTAATACCTGAGCATGTCTCAACACTGCTCTAATACCTGAGCATGTCTCAACACTGAGCTAATACCTGTGCATGTCTAACACTGCTCTAATACCTGAGCATGTCTCAACACTGCTCTAATACCCGAGCATGTCTCAACACTGCTTTCATACCTGAGCATGTCTAACTCCGCTCTAATAACTGAGCATGTTTAACAAGCATATCTAATATGTTTTAACACATGATAAAGATTTTCTCGTCACTCTCCTTTCTGAATTAAAATGAATGTTGTCAATATTTCCAAATCATTAGCATATTCTAATGATTTATTTGTCTCTACTTGCAGAATGAACAGCGTCGAAAAAGCCAAGTCTGAGAAAATTTCCTCAGAGGTGTCTAACCTCTCCAGTATCAAGCTGGCAAAACCTCTTCGTGGAAATCGAAAAGAATCATGGGGCCATTCCACCGCTTGTGAGTGTAAACCGTCCACAGACACAGTCAGCTGCCGCCGCACATAAGCTCACAACCCTGAATACAGCATCGGGTTATTCACTACTCTGCGTAACCCTACTGCTGATGGTGACTCAGAGGGTAAAGTGTTTTCTAGAAGAGACATCGACAGAGAGACTAAGGTATTGATGGATTCTCCAGAAAAGGGATCTAGACCACCTTAAACATCAGATCCGCTTTCTTCAGAGAAATGTCCGTCTCCTCGTCCATTTTCAGGAACAGGTTTGTCACTAATCTATTTTAGTTTACTTTATATTGATTATTCTCTTTTGTGTTGCTATACAATAATAGTGCATTAGTTGTATTTAAAGAACAATCCCGACGTGTAGATCTTGTCTTTGTTAGATATATTACGTGTCTATTGGTCTATACATTAAAAGTTTTTAAATAAATTCTTCATAATAATTAACATCAGGTTGACTGAAGGTGCAGAGTAATGAAGCCTTAGTTTGCACAAAGCTTTGGCCAAACTAACATTATTAGATATAGCTTCGAGATACTGTGCCTGCCATATATATAGGTAATATTAAATGTCAAATATCTCCTTAACCACCACAACACTGTGTTACCACTAATCAATGGAAACGTATGGTAAAGACAATTAGTACACTGCCCTGGTCTTCAGCAAACAAGAAGCGGTAGTAAAGAATACCGTGGCCGGACAGATGGCCGAAGGGCATTTGGCCGACAGACATTGAGCCGACAGACATTTGGCCGAACGGACAATAGACCGAACAAACAATTAGCTGAACGGACATTTGGGCGAATGGGCACATGGCCTTTTTTTTTTCTTTGCGATGTATTTGCTTTATAAAATACAGGATATTTTTTTTTATGTGATAAATTTGCATGATAGAAAATTCTTTTTTGCACATTTGTATAGGTTAGGTTAGGTTCGGCCATTTGTCCATTCGGCTAAATGTCCGTTCGGCCAAATGTCCGTCAGTGAAATGTCCGTCGATAAAATGTCTGTCAGCCAAGTGACCGGGAGCCAACGAACACAGGGACTTGATGTTGACTCTGCTCTTTCATTCATACGAAAATTTGAGATGATAATTTCTAACAACTAAATGACTCGAGTAGAAATCGGAAAAGTGTTAGCGTCAAATGTAACCACCAAGGAAGAGTCCCATTTACCAGAGAGTGAAGATATTTGAAGAAACACAATTTTTAGCTGCGTCGGAAAAATTCTCTGAGGGAGTTACACGGATGCCTAGTACAGGATATAAATAAATTTTGGTAGGGAGAGAGTCTACAAACTGGAAAAAAATACAGTAAAGATATGTGTCCTACCAAATATCCTTGTATGCCGTGGGTGGGTTTGAGGTGATGGCGCTATAGTGTAGTTCCGGGACAGAGACCATGAAATATCTACCGAGCAGGGGTAACGGCCAGGAATCTTTACATATGTAGAGTAAAATGCTGAAATGTTTCTGGTAAGGCTTTAGTTTTTAATGGTCTGTTGCTTTTTTTCCCTGTACTGTACCGAGTTGAGAAGGTGAAGTGTCCTTACACCACACCCAGGTCACAGAAGACAACATTACACGTGTAGCTAATAAAAGTCTGATTCTAAACATGAGTCCAAGAATCAGGGAAGCTGTTTTGGCTAGAGATCCGATGAATTCTGCCATGGTAAGATATTAGATAATGGGTATGTAAAAAAAAAATCGTGTGATGATAATGGTGATGTCAGCATTCACGTTAAATTAACGCCTGCTGCCAAATATTATGTAAATAGTGAAAGTGGCACACCTTATGTTCACTCAAGGCCCTGTTTAGATGAGGATGGTTGTTGTCTGCCACTGTAACTTATTTCGAGTAACTGGGCCGTTGGAGAGAAAAGTCAATGAAGGGTTTAATGGTCATAAAATATTTTGGGGTGTTTCACGCTGAGAGAAGATCATTAATGTGTAGTAAGGGCAGAGTTGAAGCTAACCCTGAAGGACCCCAGAACTGATAGTCGGAAGAAAAATACATTATCCAAATTATACACACACTGTAATATGTAAGACAAGAAAAAATTAAACTGACTAAAAAGGACGCCACAGGAGAATAATTTTACAAGTAAGGATTAATGCTAAACTGTCACAAGCTTTTGGCAGAGTAAAACCTACTGCATGTATTTCGCTGTTGCAAATTACAGTGGTGGATTAAATTTGTGTGTGAAATTAGAGAAGACCAGCAGTAGAAAACCAACCATGAAAGCCAAACTGCAGATCAGTAAGTTAATTTCTGTTACCATTCAATTTAAGGATATTGCCATTGATTCTTCGTTTGAGCCAGATGAAAACGACCAAAATTATCTTTATTTTTCTAAAGCCAAGTTTTGAGTTGAGACAGAAGTTCAGAAATTTAAAATATATCAGACGATCATATGTTGAGTACTAGTTGTACTACTTATTTTAAATAATTCGCTACAAGACCATGGTAGTCAGGATTAGGATCACAGCAGCTAACGCAACGGATTTTCATTATTATGCGAGTTAAACTGCTCTTACCTTGAGTTGTGGCCATCGTTTCAAAATGTCTTGCTATTAATCATAGGTCTATGAAGTTTTTTACTGAAGTAAAGTCGGTCTTTAAAAAGTAAAGGAACTGAGATTTATAAGTATTATAATCTTCCTTGTAGTCCTTGTTCCTGCCTATACTACCTAGCTTGATCCCTGGTTCGTTACAGCCTGGTCACGAGGCTGCTTCTGGTAACTTGGGGCACGGGCACCCACCAGCTGCCATTTTTCATGCCTTACAGAATCAAAATTCTTAATTCATTACTACAGTAGACATAACTTTTATTATTGGAAAAACTATATATCAAGCAAAATATAGAGAAATAATACTCAACTATTGTTTTCCGCAGCATCACAGACACAGGATGACGGAGACTCGATACACAGCCAGAACAAACAACAATTGAATAATGTTGGCATTATACCAGGTGTGTCAGCACCCTTCACCAACAGCGTCCTCATCAACTGGAGTTGGCAGGTTTCACAGGGCATGGACTACCTCGTGAGCAGGAAGGTGGGTGTCCAATCCTCCAAAGAAAGAACTAGCAGAAACGAAATAATAAGCTTAGCAGTTGAAACAACTAAGCCAAAGAACAAGGATATTTATATCGATCATAATTTAGTTTTTATTTTATTGAATACTTTTGCATTTTCAGTGTAATATTTTCTTGGTACGTATTGAAGACCTATTACTAAATTCTCCTCACAACTCTAATATTTTATTTTATAAGAATACCCCAGGTGGGGCGTTAGACCGTCTTCTCTACCCATGACGAAGGACAAAGGCCCCCATAGGACAAAAGCCTCTTAGGACAAATAATAATGAGAATTATTTTAATTAATATTTTTATTCTTTACTTTTTACAGTTTATGAACACTTCTCTGGTGAGCAAAATTTTACATTTATTATAAAACTGCAATGCCTAACCTAAACTATTTCACACTTTAACTGAGAAGCTTTTGTCCTACTTTGCACTTTAACTGAGGGGATTTTGTCCTAGCTGTAACCATAACGGTAAAAAGTAGAATTAAATCATTTTTGTCCTTGTGATACCAAATGGTGTCGCATGTTTGAAGATGACATACACTAAGAAAAAAATGAAAGACATCGACGCATGACTGCTACTTCGATTGAGGAACCCCAGGGGAGAAAATGCCAGGATGGAAAAAATATATCACGAAGAAGGACGCCTGAAACTGAGGTAACACAACGGCATTACCTGCTTTAAGCTGTAGAAGACACCTGCACCGGCCAAGCTGAGGGGATAAGTACTGCACGTCTCGATGCCTATTACTGACGTAGGGAACAAATGGTCACTCTCCAGACATGCTTACATTCGAGAGACGATTTGACAAACATTAGACATATCAAGATACCGTATACTATAAAGAGATCCCTGACCCTGAGTGTATGTCCTAATGTCTACTGGACTCTCCGATTAAGTATCAAATATCAGCACCCTGTAGGATCGTGATCTAGATACTAACACAGGGATGAAGTCTTAATACAGAATACAAATAATTATGCAATAAACGACTGACTTTCATTAAGAAATATAATTACAGATATCGTTAGTCAGGCGCTACTGTTTTTAGATCTGTTACAGTCAATCTCCTTACTACACAGATTAAGTGTTAATGTGACAGTGTTGAAGAGATTTGTTCTCTGGTAATAGTAGAGTTGTGGCTATTTCTGTCTGGGAGATTGTACGGTGTTCTTGTCACTCATCATCAACGTTAGTATTAGAGTATTTTTCTCGTAATAACTGTTGCGTTGATGCGTTGCAGGTTCTTCACGGGGACCTGGCGGCTCGTAACCTACTACTGGCTGACCACAACATCGTGAAAATAAGTGACTTTGGTCTATCAAGAGATGTATACAAGAAGGACGTGTACGTCAAAAAAGGAGACGTATGTATGCTGATGCTGGTTCTCTTGTGTTTATCTACCTGGCCAACTGTTAGCTTTACTCCTTTCATTTTTGTGTGAGGTGAATCATGGGGCATAGAATATCTCTCTCTCTCTCTCTCTTGAAAAAAGACGAAAGCTAAGGTGCTGCATTGTTTCCCTTTTTCTGTGTGATTATATATATATATATATATATATATATATATATATATATATAAATATATATATATATATATTGTTACGACCGTGTCGTATTTTCTATTTTTTTTATATAACATGCTTCCATGTTCCATATTATTCCTGTAATGATGTGTTGTATTTACTATTATATAATCTAGTCACCTTAACCCTGTGCTGTTAAGGTTTTAACTGTTATTATTTGTTCTCTAACTACCATCTGCATCGTTAAACGACCCACCGGCGGGTCGCGTGGCGGGAACCGACCTTATATATAGGACCCACCAACTGACGGGAGTTAGTTCAGTCCTCTTGTCATACAATTCACATTCTTTGAGTGACACTCGTCACCTGTTACTTATACTTAATTTATTTGTGTTGTTCCTGTCGCCACCAATGTGGTATATCTAGGCGAGTACCTATTTATGTCTCTATTTATGTCCATCAGTATTTGCTTAGTTACATTTAAGTAATTCAGTTTTGTTTCACTTTAGGTAATTTCGGTTTTAGTTTTTATATGTTTATGCAGTGTTAACGTAATCCAATGCTTTATTTTTATTCTTTTGATGTTTCGATGTTTAGTATCATTTGTGTCTTAAAAGTTTCGATGGTGAATCAATTTGTTGTGACAGCCTACGAGGCTCTTTATTGTGTTAATATTTAATTAATTATAAATTCTTAAAGATTTACTTTATTAATTTTTATTCCCTTTTAATTTACTTCACTTTTTATGTTTGGTTACGCCTAGAACCTGGATATTTAAGTAAATTAAGAGACGGCGTAACTATATATATATATATATATATATATATATATATATATATATATATATATATATAATGTAGCTCCACAATGAATACGTGGATAAGATAATTCTTGATAAAATCACATGGGGAAAAGGGGAAACAACGGAGCACGTTACCTTTCGTCTTTATTTTCCTGGTTGATTACATGTTCAGGAACTGGAGTAGAAATGAGGTGCCATAGTGAAGTGAGGCAATATACAGTATATTTTCACTGTATACAGTAATTCACCAAATGTGAGGTCTCGACGCAAGTGCCGTGAGAGATTGTCACACGCAAGTAACAATACTTCTTAATGGTTACCTACGATCAAGGAGACTTAAGAAACAATGCGAGGTCATGTGAAAAGCACGTATAATGGACTTTATTTCATAGGAATTTCTCAATAAAATTCCTGTAACATATATTTTTTTTTAAATATATTTCCTGTACATGGATAAAATATAAAGTTAGATCTTGAAAATAACATAAATGCGAGTATAAGGTGTAAAATTTATTAAAAGTTGATTAAATTGATTTTAAAAATGGGGGCATGAAGGTTTGTTAAAACAAAAGAGGCGTATGTGAAAAAAATGGAACCACTGTTTTAAAGGCAGGGAGAATTTAGTGTGGAAAAATATTGTTTAATTTCATTCCTGTGGAATATTTTCTTTGCTACATTTTGAGATTGTATATTGTTTCATAGATTTAATTTAGTCTAGATGTTAATTAACATAATGATCAGTTTATCACTTTTTCTTCAAGAATTTATTACCCATTAAATGGATGGCGGAGGAAGCTATTCATAAAGGTGTCTTCAGTGTTCAAAGTGACATTTGGGCTTATGGCGTCACCTTGTGGGAAATCTTCTCCCTGGGCGCCATACCATATCCTGGGATGCCTGCCAACAGTGACTTTCTTCGGCAAATCAAGGATGGATATCGGTTGAAGAAACCGACATATGCTACCCATGAATTGTGAGCATATTGGCTGATATTGATAAGCCTCTCACTTTTACTTGTTTAGGCATTTTAATGATGATATTTATACATATATTATGAAAGTCTTCCATAAGTGCAAAGATTCATATGTAGGACTTGTATACTTATTACATGTAATATCAATAATACACCTCTAAGGCTTATACTTGTGAAAAAGTAAAAAGTGGATCCCACTGGCATGATTCTCCATTAGGAACAGTGTGGACACAGCACGCTAAGCCTTAGGTACACAAAGCAGCACCATGGCCGGCACTGCATTCAATCCTTTTCAATTCCGCTACTTTGTAAAGTTTGGAACCCATTTATAGGTGGGTAGACCGGGAGTACCTTAGAATCGATCCAGAGACCCTTAGGACTGGAGGCAAGTGTTTTGTATATAAGCTTTAATCAGAAATTCCGTAAATTCCATGCGGCCAGATCTCACAGTTCTTCTAACGGTACAGATAAGGCAATAGGAATAAAATAACATGATATTGAGTAAAAAATAAAGAAATCTAATGAAAGTAAATATATCATGGGATTTGTGCAATGGTTTTTCATGAATGACACGTCCACAAGAAGTACTGTGTAAAAACAAACATCAAACAACAACTCCCGACACAACCTAACCTAACCTATCCTAACCAAAGTGGCTTTACCATGTTACATTTCCTGGAGTTGAAGAAGTTCCCATGCCCAAGATTTCCCACCAATCCTCTTCCAGGTCCCATCCTAAAACCAAACAATAAACTAAATGTCCAATCATTTTCAGCAAGATGAATCATCAGATACATTGTTCATTTGAATAACTTGTTGGGTCTACCAAAATTGTACGATAACGGGATGACTATAAGGCCAGGGATCACACCACCCCCAGCGACTATAATTTAATATTCAAAACATTATTTCTTCTCCGTTTTAGCTGACATCATGTTAGGCTGCTGGGAGAGTGACCCAAGGAAACGCCCAAGCTTCATTGAGGTCTCCCACCGCTTCGGCTCTCATGTCGCCTGATATTAGAACAGTAAGTAGGACCTCTTACAAGTGTTGTAGATAGCATACTACATATTCTTTTGTGTTTCTGTAGGACGTTGCCGGTATTATGCATCAATCTTCCTCTCTGGGTGTGGTAAATTAAGTGTTGTATATTGTCTGTCATGCAGTTTATACATCAGTTATACAGTAATTATCATATTTAAAAGTGCACTAATATGAATCTTTCGTCATACACGTATATATAATATTAGAAATAGAGTTTTTATCATACCTCTTCTTTAGAATATTTATTATAGTAGCATTTAAGGTGTACAGTAGTTTACAGGGATAACCGAGCTGACTTGTGCAACTGATGACGATGAATACTTGGAGCCGAGTTGTGTAGGATAACACCATATATGTATGAACTATGAATCTCTTTCCGTTCTAGAGTTCTCGCTGCACACACATATACAGTAGATACATGGACAGATAGAAGCAGGACTCGCCGCCTTTCACAAGAAACATCATCGGCTTGAATGAGTAGTAAAAAGTAAAAGGTCTGATTTAAGGAATGTAATACTAAATATTTCCTTTGATTCCAGGAGTACGTGGCCCTGAACAACCCACTCCAGCTCTTGAACGAGGAGCGATTCAAGACGGAGACTGACTTCCTTGCCATGTTTGCAAGTCCTGACTATGACAACATCATGAAGAGTGAAGAAGCCACCTTCCCCTACGTGAATGTTAAAGTAAGGGAAAATAGCATGTGAAATAAGTCGTGCTCAGAAATATTAATAATCTCTTGCACATCCCTCATGCACCATCAGTTTCCTCTTGTTCAATGTCAGTCTTCTGTTTTACTCTTAAATATTTATGTAACATTTTGTTATTCCTCTTACAGTCTTTCCCATCAGTACAGTTATGTATGTGTGATCTGATCCAAACAAGGAGTCATAATCGTTATTTTCAATTTCGATGTTTAGATAAAGACTTGCAAGATGTACTGTACAGTCATCCACAAAAGTCCTGTCGCCTCTCATCTTAAACTACGAACCCCGAGATTCAGACTCGTGAATCTAAAGCAATTTGGATAGAATAATACATCATTGTCTACTGCTTCGGGTGGGATTCGTGAAACAGGAGGAGAGGTGACATTTAACTAACAGGTGAAAATAGTGACACAATTGTTTTGTTTTATTATTTAGTTCCGTAATTTAGCTGATAATGACTCCAAACTACTCACGTTAAGATACATCTCACTTTACTATGTATTTTATCATTTATTCCAGCCACACCTGACGACACACCTAACGACAAATACCTGACACATCTGTAGCACCTGGTGGGTCTTGATTCGCATGGTTTTACTGAGACGGTGGCCCACCCCCAGTAAAACCTCCTTGGGAAGTTCGCCGAGGAAACCGACCATGGCTGGGTTGCTTTCCCCGTCGGGTCTTAAAATTTTCGACGTTCCTGATGAGTTCTTTGATTTCGTCGTTCTTCAAATGTTCGAGTTCGGTGTGAGAGATGACCCCCCATACCGCGTTGTCCCAAAAGTCGACGCGCAGCTTGACTGACACGTCGCTGATGGTCTTGATGTTCATCAACTGGGCCGGCTGTCCCCAGTCCAAGAAGGTGACCACAAGGCTATCACTCGGCCTTTGGACAACCTTTGACACCCCTCTATCCCTTCAGAGGTGAAAAACCTTTTGAGGATGAGTAGGTTTAGCTTTACGGGGGGTGTGGAGGATGAAGGGTCAACCATACCACCTTCGCCTTGTTAAAGACAGAAGAGCTCACAGTGTCCTCGCAGAGGTCTTTTCTTTGTGAATACATGGGTGACAGCAGATAAGAGGGAGTCTTTGTTCGATGTTGGCGGCGGTCATTTTGAGGCAGAGCGCGTGAAGACTTACAAGACTGAAAAGGAAATAGATTGAAACCTACCCTAATTAAATTTTTCAAAAGACCCTTTTAAAAACATATTTACATAAATTCATGGAAATGTGGTTGACCTGTTTCGTCTAAAAGATACATGGATTAGCTGTGGTGTCTTTTCCGCAATATATTATGTCATGCTTCACTCCATTCGTCCCCTCATTCGCTGCCTCTTATAGAAATTATACACTGCACATCACCACCTGTGTACTGACTACCCCCCCACCCCCCTCCCAGCCATATTTCCCTACTTCATCTTCATTCTGGAGGGGAATGGGGAGGAGCCGGTTTCTGGTATTCAGTGTCTTTCACTAACTAATCTGCATAATGTTTGGGCGAAGTTTGTAAAAGGAAATGCTAAAGACCGATTTAAGTCCAGTCATAAAAAATATGACCAATTGTTTTACTTTACAGTAAAATACAATTTTTATTCCTAAAGTTTAAACCCGGTGATATATTGCCATAACCTGGATGATTTAGTGAACTGTAACACAGCATAACTACTTAACTGTGAGTCCTATTGATCTATTATTTTTTGTCTTCTCTAAAGAGGGAGATTTACTGTAGATACCCGTATAGCCCTACTGTAGTCTACACAGTCTTGGTGACCATCTTGTGCAGACACTCTACAAAAAATAACTACAGACAAGTAACTCTGACGTTATTAATAAAAATGAAAGATTTATAAAAAGTTCCATTATTTCGCAAATTATACCTTTAAAAATGTACATTTATTCTTCAAGTTTAGGAAGATAGCATTATAAAAATGCTAATCAGAACTTTATTTCATAAAGCCAAGTGTCAATGAGTACGTCGCCATTTGCCCTGGTGGCATGCCAGTCAACGACCAGGCCGAGGCAGAACCACCAGACGACATCCCCAACACTACCTCAGCCGTCGGTCACTACCTACCCATGTCCATCACCACAGATTCTTTTGGGCCAAATTCACCTTTCAGTCCATTTTCCACTGCATCGAACAGGTGAGTAGTGGTGCTGAGTATTACTATCAAGTAACCCAAGAATGTCTTCACTTCGTTCCACTCGTTACCGAAATATCCCAAGTCTGTGACGTTTTTCTGAGACTCTTGGTGGATAATTTAGAATAAAGAACGAATCTGGTAAAAATAATGAATATAAAAGTTGTTGATATTAAAGTATGTATAATGTTAACCCGGATTATAAGGTGAGCAGATCAGGCTGTAATGGGAAGACGGAATTGTAAAAAATATAAAGTAGATATTGTTGACAAAGTAAATAAAGTTGTATGCCAAACAGGCACGGGGGACACAAGGTTTACAAAAGGATTTAAATAGTTGCCTCTGACGATGTGGTGGTAATCCTTATCTCTAACATCTTACTGCCCTTTATCTTGTCTTACCAACTTCCTATCATCCTTTCCACTGACCATAATCCTGCCATGCTTATCTTATCTCACCATCTTGCCATAGACAACTTTTACTCATCGCCTTCGTTTTTCATCAGAACTGGTCTTCTATATTTACTTGCGAGCGGTTTTTCACTTACATATGTCACAAGCAGGTGAAGTGGATGGTTGTAAAGAGGAGTGTTTATATATTAATACACCTTTTCACATATCCGTTGAGACATTGTTACATAACCGAATGACAAAACACATATCGAATGACAATCTAAAATAACTGTTCGTTCATGCTAACGGAAGTGATTGACATAAGTTGTGAAGTTGACAGAAGTGAACAATAAACCGACAGTCTACATATAGTTTGAGAATGTAACAATTGGAGAATGACATACCTCCAACAGTTATTTTAGATTGTCATTCGATATTTGTTCTGTCATTCGGTTATGAAATTTGTCAAATAGTTATGTAACAATGTCTCAACGGATATGTGAAAAGGTGTAATTTACAAATCAGTCTGTAATGAATTGCTACATATTTCTTTTATTCGTACTTATGAATTGTTATGAAAAACCGTTAAATGAATTTTGCTGAAGGTTTAAAAAGATTTTTCTATAAATACTTGTAAATGCAACTTCTAGTTATATTTTACACCAAAAATCTAAACTATGTGCCGGGAAATAAAAATACTTGATAAATTAATAAATTGTTTATAGAATTTGCCTTGAACTTTACAGATTCACCTTCGTCCAACAAGATGTGGAAATGTACCCAGGAGGAAACACATCAGATACAGAGGAAACCATCAACGAGACCTGTCTTCATCAATACTCCCTCGGAGGATCTTACCACCAGGTGTTAGTGGCACCTCAGTTACCGAAGACTCACTCTTGCTGTATTGTGATACACTGTGGTAAAGGAACTGGAAATGTGTCTGTCGGTCCCTGCTTGTGTGTGTTCGGGTTACAGAGTTGTGCACCCAGTGTCTTGAACAAAATAAGGTATGAGCGTGTTACAGTACAAAATGATGCTAGTCTGATCATTAAAGTTTTATTTAGAAATATAAATTTTCTTGTAATTCAAAAGTTTTCAGCGCTTATTGCAAGTTTACAGTATATTCTTTCTCATGCAAGAACCTTTTAGCGTAATCTAAATGGTTCGTTTTTCCGACTCTAAAACGTTTCTGTGTGATATCTAAACGGAAAAACCCGGGAACGGATCAATACGTTCTTGTCTATGCTAAGTGTGTAAACATTAGGACTAGCTTACTGTTTATAGTCTGTGTGCCGTAAAAAGTGGAATAAGGAATAGAATGAGGCCATCGACTTAAAACATGATAAGTTGTTGGATCTATTACTATACAAATAATTCAAAGATTTATCTGGGTGGTGAGGTAAGGAGGTAGGAGTTCTTAAGTAAGGGTTGAGGTGATGGGTGGAGGAGTTAGCAGTAAGTATTAGTATTAAGGTTTTACTTTGTTGTGGAGCAAACAATTCTGTAAAGTTTGGAAGAGAGAGATACAGGCTAAAGAGGTAAGTCCGGGTACGCGGTTTAGTATGAGTGGTAAACTATTCTCGTGAACATGCTGAAGTTGACATAGGAGTAGGGATTTGAGCTTGATAGAATTTTGTTGTGTGCCGGAAAACTGGGTTAGTGAAAGACCTACCTACCTGGCTTACCACATCTAATGATCCAGTTAATCAACCCTATGAAACAGTCTGTCTGCCTGTCGTCTGTCTCACCCTAAAATCCTCCTTCACTTAGTACAGAGAAGGGGATGAGATAGATGATTAATATATAATTAGTGTCTTTGTCTCTCCTATTTGTCAAAGAAATCGGGCCACTGCCCCCCCCCCCCCCTCAAACTGAGCTACTATTCAGTCCCTCGAGAAATAGAAATGTCATTATTTCAGTTGAGTTCACAGTCCTTTAAGGTGTCCAGGCTGCGTGGAATAAGGCGTTCATTACGGTTTCAAAGACATACGGTGATGCGTTGTTTGTGTTGCTCTTTCCATACTGATGCATTAAGTCGGGCTTAAGTCAGGGTTTTGTACTGCAGACATAACAAAGTTCTTTCTGTGACCAGTGTCCCTCGAAGTTCAGACTGGGATGAAAGAGGTTGTAGAGTTTGTTATACATGTCTATGGATTTATATAATATCAAGGTGTGTGTGTGCTGTATATTCATTATGTATCAGTCACCGTTATAAGAGCTGTTTTCTATGAAGCCAGAATGAACAAAATACTGTATGTCCTTTGTAATGATTATTATTTTTTGCATTGGATTTGTATTATATTGGTTCTATGTGATTTCTTATAGAAGTTTCGAGTTAATATTGTAATTGTTAAAAATGTTTGGATTATTTGTGTTCTGGAGCTGCCTTCCTCTGGAGAAAATGCAGGGTGTGGATGTGAGACCAGTAAAGTGACATCATCTTATTTCATCCATCGTCTATTCTACATTTTGGTATTAATTTACTCGCCAGCATTAGGGGTGAACAGAGGAATAGCCATATTATAGGATTAAAATAGATAAACTACAAAATTCGTTAGGGTTACAGAACCATGCGGTGTTAATGTCTGCACTATTGTTTTAATGTAAATATAATAAGTGTTGATTACTATAATTTAGATTTCTTAAAGTCCTGACTTAATTTGTACAATATAATGAATGGTTTCCTTGGGTGTATTCTCCCAATGTAACTATATTAAATGTCGTCTTCAGCTGGAAGTAGCAAAGGATTGTCTACATGATTCTGGTTTGTTAACCCAAGCTTTTATTTTATAATGTAAGTCTGATTAATGAGCCTAGGAGTTGGAGCACTGCTGAAAGAGGAGGATTATTCAGTAGTGACCGTGACAGGTTTCATTATTTTGTTATATGTTTAGAGGTAATGATTGAAAGGATCAAGTAGAGCATTCTGGTTTGGGGGTTTTCTGATTAATTTAAAGGATTGAAGGTCATAGTTTAAGAAGTAATTGTTTAGGTATTGAGTAATAATTAAGCAGAGGAGTGCTGTATTCAAGTGGACATATAAAAGAGTGAAAAAAGCAAATGTAGAGAGAGACTTTACCTGGTTATTAATTCAGTAACATGACTTGGGCGTCCAGCTTTTCTGTTTTCTGATGATATTATTAAGTATTACAGGAGTATCGTCTACGCTTGGTTTATCCAGAATGTTCGCCACACATGGCAAATTGGTGAAAGACTTGTGGTTGGAGACTCGGCAGACTATAGGCATTTATTGTAAGACGTTTCAGATGCACGGAATAGCTAACGCGTTAGCTATTCTGCCTTCGCAGACGCTGCTGTTGACTTCTGTGCATGACACTTTTAGAGGGAAAAGCTAACACTTCGATCAGGCATTAGCGTTTGCAGTGGGCAAAGCACCCAAATAGCTAACAACCAATCGGCGAGTTTCTTCCATTGAAAATACGCCGATCAAGGCCGCTTATGGAGAATATTTTGATAAATATTGAAGAGTTGAGGGCATGTAAGGCAATAGAAAACTGTGATATACTAATAAAAATAATTCTATATACGGTAGTATATTGCATAGGACCTAAAAAAAAGTCTATGGCGTGAAAGAATTTAAAAGGATTGCACTTAGTTGAAACCAGTTTTGGTTCCACCCATTTTTAAGTGGGCGCTGTCTGATTTCATTAGCCATTGGTGACTTTGGTGTAACACTATTGATAATTACTTAAATATGAATAAAACATTAATATCATTATTCATAAGATACTTTTAATATGGGTGAACAAGTTCATTACAGTTCTGTAAGTGCAAAACTTGAGACTTAAACGAACCTGAAATTCGTCGTATTGCGTGTGTAAATATGCGAACACCCAGCCACACTAGAAGAAGCATACAGCTGCTCTGCTGGATGTTACGTGTGGTTTCAGTCCTGGAGAAGTTACTTTTACAACGGGCCTGATTTTTTTCATATTCTTATTAATTATTGACTGATTGACTTTTTATTTCCTTTTTGTCATTCTTTCCATAATTTTCTATATATTTTCTTCTCTATTTCTTTCCGTATTGCGTCCAAATAACAGTTCTAATTGTTATTGTTTTCTGAAGGCTGTGTTGTACAACAGTTATTTCCAAGATACGGTACAATGTCGTATTTTTTAATGACAGTCGAGGAAAGCTAAAGCGTTAGCTATTCCGTGCATTTTAAAACGCCTTACAATAAACGTCTTAAATTTGACAATCACTTACGGCATTTCAGAATTTCCGTCTCGGCTTTCAGTTCATGGAACACCTAATAAATTCTCAAACAAACTGAAGAACTTACTAATCTGCTTTATTTAGAAGCGCAGTCTGTAATTGAATTTCCTTTCGCTACAAAGAAAGAACAACCAATGGCCGAGACATACTGTAAATCTGCTTTCAAGATTTTATTTGGAAAATCTTCTTGTGGGGAAATTTCATTCGTGGATCTGGGTTCAGACTCACAAGACCTCGTGTAATGAACTTTACTCTGTAGGTAGACACGAGATGTGGAATCCTAAAAAAAATGAAGTCTGATTTCCGAAGTTGATAAGAGAAAAACGTGTCGCATTGAAATATTGAATTTGTAAAATAAATACCAATGCTTTTCATATTGAGGTTTTTATTGTTTGTTTTCCCAAAATAAAGATAGTCTTTTTTTTACTTTTTCATTTATCTTTTTCAATTCAAGATAATGCTTCAGCATTCATGACTCGGAGAGATATGAAGGGTGGTGACTCTTTATATGCTCACCTGAGAGTGAGTAATATTCTATTCCAGGAGAGGATCAGGTGCCATAATTGAACATTGCTACTCTATTTACCTGTAGAACTATCGTTATATGTGTGTGTTACATACCAATGGCGTCATATATCAAAATTAGGAAAAATAACCCCAAAGATATTAAAATGTTTTATTGGTGTTACACAACCAGAAGAAAAACTCTCTTAGTCATCAGTGCTGGAAGGTAAAAATAAACGGATTGTAATAATACATGAAATGAATTCTTGTTCAGTGTCTTTTCTGCCATGTCAAAATATAAATTGATGACACTTTTTAAAAATCGTGGTTAGTGAAGCTTCTAAAACAACGTGAAGGAAAAGCATTTTTATGGGTGCTGCAAAATATACTAGAGAATATTACTATTATCCATGTGAATATATATGAAGTATACTGGAGACACAATTATATTGCGTGAAGAAGAAACTAATACATTAATCCAGAATATGATATACGAAGATGTAATTTAAAACTAAAGTAACTCAACACATTTAAGATAAAATTATAATAAGAATGTGATCAGTAAGCACTACAAAAACGCTAGGTGAGAATATCAGATGCATCTGAGAGGAAATTTTTAATAAACAACAAAATGACAGCTAACAACAAGTAAACGAATAGACATGGCAACACCCATAATACATAGGGAACAGTCATTTATGAGAATTAGGCAATGTGACTGAAGAAGACAAAAACATAATGATTAGAAACAGACCTAGAATCATTTGTTTTTCAGGCGACACGAACCAGTCATAGCTAACCTTAGGTCAGGTTAAACAGTGTGTGTGGTTCCTGAACACCCTCGAGTGCTTACTTACAAAGAAAGCCGTAGTTGGGTATATTTATTGCCTCTAAAACTGAAACTAAATCATCGTTTCAAGCAAATTCTAATTTCCCGCTCATGAAGTTGATGTTTGGTTGGTTTCGAGGAATGAAATGACGGGTGAAAGAACTAAAGTATTCTATACCGAAATCGTGTTCTGTGCACATGTGTCCTGCACGCGCAAGCGTCCAAATTATATTGTGATAGCTAACTGTGAGCACAGGTATCACACTAAGTAGTGGATGTTTTCAGATGAAACATTGAAGGTAAGTACGGTCTGGGCCTTATGTTTACACCACGTGGTGGCAATATTCTGTTCTGTCAACACAGTTTTGGGAACTACTAATCAAAATGAAACTTCCCGAAAATCAACCAATGACTACCCACACCCAATTTTCATGCTCTCTCCTCGGCCAATGATAACTGTTTTTGATAAATCGTGTTACGATAATCCTCCATAAATGTTTGAATATACAGTCGATGACACGCTGGTCACCGGTGGGCCGGCCATTGGCCAGTATTCTCATGTGTTGTCTGTGGGTGTAATGTGCGTTACTCTCTGTAGTCGTTGCGTCATTAGACACGTCTGATAGTGAAGATCAGTTTGACAATTAGTCAGAAAGTGATGATAATCTTCCGGGTGACTATTTAAAGGAATATGACAGTGATTATGATCCTGAAAAGGGGATTGATATTAGTGAAGACGGTGGTAGTGGCAGCAACAGCCAGCAGTGGTTCACAACCTCCTCATCGGCACCTCCGCTCAAGGTTATCGGCTCGTAGCAGATTCATTTGCAGATATAAAAGAGCAGACAGTTTTTTTGCAAGAACTCGACATCACTCACAAGGTAAATAAACTTAACATTACTCTGTGCATGCTATAATTTTCATACCTAACTTCCTTGGTCGTTTGCAAAGGAAACATCATCGAAGAAAAGTGTCAGAATTGTCTAAGCTATTGTTTGCAAATAATAAAATAACCGAGATTCGGTTTTGGGCAACAAATGCAATAATATCTGCTCTAGTAGTTTTCTCTGATTCTGAATTCACGATAGCTCGGTAATGGGTAAAATGCAGGAAAAGTGTCTTCGAACGAATCCGTCTTGTTTTTGTTTGAATTTATCATTATACACAAAATTACTCTATATCTAGTTATATCCTCTCTTATAAATTGAGCCAATTTGTTGGGTGTATGTGATCATAGATTTATAAAAAAATAACAGAATAAACAGTGTGGGTGCAGGTATAATTACAACCGCCTCCCCTTTGCACTGTGCAGTCTGGTGGAAGTATGGTATGAGGGGGATAAATTTGTTTATATTGGGAGGAGTGCTGTAAAGAGGTTAAATTTAAATATTTTTATTTTTTCTTGTGAGAAAAAATGAAAGGTATATGTTAAGCTCCTTTTGAAAATATATTATCTGAGACTCAAACTATTTTTTAACGTGGTCTACCTTACCAAAAACTACGCAAGGGTCGTTACGTTTCGATAGGTTTTGATCGATTATCTCTAGAGAAAAGAAATTAGAGTAGTTTAGAGGTACAGTTGTCAGTTGGTGATTTTCTGAAAGTGACCTTCTTGGCCGAAGACCTGTGAATGTTGGTCAGGAGAGTAAGACACAATGGTTCACAAGTTTTGAAGATGAAACTTTAAGTATCGTAGATTATAAGAAAAAATCCCAAAGGGCGCTGTAATGATGTAAGGCTTAACCTTCTAAACAAACTTGTTTCGTAAATATTGATTATAGTTATAATTGCTGTAATGTCACCAGTACCGGGGATGATTAGAATTATTAATAGATAACATTACAAGCAAGTTTAGCAATGCAGATTAATATCATCAGTCAGCTTGGCAGTATCTGGCATGCACAGCCTCTTCCACTTTCAACTGTGACAATTAGTGATGTCCGAGTGGTGTGAACGCCGGGTGTATCGACTCTTGAATTCGAAACATTTACCAACTAGGGAAAGAGTGAGCAGCGGGTTAAACGGGGGTTGAGAAGGATCAGAGTGTAGGGGGCTAGAAGGGTGGGGAGAGTTAAGCAGTTACCTGTGCAGTTACAGCGCAAGATATAACAAGCAAGGATATAAATACGTATGACAGAACACAAATTATGAGTAGAATGTGTTACCGCACATTAAGGTGGTATTCCCAGCTTATGCTACAAGTCTGAACCATTTATGCATATTTACTGTCCAGAATTTACTAAATAATTGGAGACTAATAACAAAACAACCATCATCCCCCCAAGTAGCACACACACACACATGCAACGGTCATGCTGTATGTCCTTCCTTCCTCCTACTGAAACCCAAGTAACTATCACTTACACCAGGGGTGATAGAGGGATGAACTGAGGCCGCTACATATGGTATACAGTATGTTTATGACGGGGTTAAATTTATGACCCAATGGATAACGGATGCATACCCAGGAAGTTGTCAAACACATTTATTCTAAATAAAAATACCATGAAGTTAATGCATTAGTGTGCAAGAGATCGACCTGTATTTTGTGATATTTTTATTTAATTTTTTTTTAGTTTTAGTACATAATTACTATTTCTCTGTTGTCTACTGGACGGTAAGGTGAGGTGAGGTGGTGTTTAGGGCACAGTTGCACCGTGTTTAGTAAGCAATACAGATAATTTATGGTGTTTGCTTAAGTTGTTAGTCTTTTAAACTAACATTTCATAAAGTTTAGTCAACCAAACTCTCATCAAACAAATTTATCCAGTTCCTAACTTTGAAGGTTACCATCAGTTAGATGCGTAATCTATCTATATAAAATAAAGAAGTGTGTCTGTCTGTTTATTTGTTTGTGTGTCCGCACGAGAATCTCGGAAACTACTTTACCTATCTGTAGGGATGATAGATGGTGTTATATGTAGTGATGATGGGTGGCGTTATATGTAGTGATGATGGATGGTGTTATATGTAGTGATGTTGGATGATGTTATATATAGTGATGATGGATGTTGTTTTATGTATTATGTCGTGATGATGGATGTTGTTATATGTAATGATGATGGGTGGTGTTATATGTAGTGATAATGGGTGGTGTTGTATGTAGTGATAATGGATGGTGTTATATGTATTGATGATGGATGGTGTTATATGTAGTGATGATGGATGATATTATATGTAGTGATGATGGGTGGTGTTATATGTAGTGATGATTAGACAATAAATACTAAGAGTTTAATGCTAAAAAAAAAAAATACTTTGCTGTACCGTTGTAGTGAAAAACATGGTGGAACTTACATACACCGTTAATGAACTATTGATGGAAGATGAAGTTTTGGGGACTGAACAGTGAGACAATGTGGAGCCTCCCGGAGGGTGGCGTCCTACCGTTCCCTCGCGAACGAGCCGCCCGGAGGGCGGCGTTTCTGCTAGTTATAGATATATTTTATTTTACATGCATTTAAGAACAATTATAATTTTGAACAATTTTGGCGGGGTTTAGTGGCTTAGTCACCTTAGTGGACCATGAACGGATATGACTCAGTGTCTCACGTACTTTATGATGGACTCACAGTGATTCACATGGTTAGGATGACTCAAAATTACCCACGGTTTGGGAGGTGGGTTCAAAGTGGTTGGTGATGGGCTCGAAGTGACTCATATGGTTGGTGATGGGCTCAAAGTGACGCATGTGGTTGGTGATAGGCTCAAGGTGACTCATGTGGTTGGTGATGGGCTCAAAGTGACTCGTGTGGATGGTTGATGGGCTCAAAGTGACGCATGTGGTTGGTGAAGGGATCAAAGTGACTCATGTGGTTGGTGATGGGCTCAAAGTGACTCATAAGAACATAAGAAAATAAGGAGTCTGCAATAGGCCGGTTGGCCTGTGCATGGCAGCCTCCTTTTGAAACTGGTTGGTGATGTGGTCAAAGTGACTTGTGTGGTTGAAGGTGAGTTACTACTGACTCTCAGTGAGTTAACTGACTTACTTGTCCCGTATGGTGCCTACGAACGTGTCCGCTAAGGTTCTAATCAAGTCGAAATCACGGGTGGTACATTCGGCGTGGAAGTCGTCAGTATCAATCGTCCACACCATCAGGCCAGCAAGATTTTTTTCCTTGGCGTAATTGGCCTGCACACACACCGTTAATATTAGCCACACAATACCAACACCAAACACTTTTGACGTAAAAGAAAAGTTTGTCATATTGATTATATAATTACAACAGAAATGCTTCATCAAATTCTCTTACTTAACATATAAATAAAGAAATAATTCATAAATAACTGTAATGCTTCTTGTCTGCCAGAAACCTATACTTGAATATTATAAAGAGATATAATGAGACAGAACACAATGAGAGGAAGCATAACATAAATAGGAGGAAGTATAGAGAGTAGGAATGTAAAGATAGGAAACTTGGTAGCGTGGCCTGGATAAGAACATAAGAACATAAGAATGGAGGAAACTGCAGCGGGCCTATTGGCCCATACTGGGCAGTCCCGTTTACACCCAACCCCTATTGCTCATATGAGCATCCAACCTATGTTTGAAGCAATTCAGCGTATTCGAGTTAATGATGATATTTGGTAACTTGTTCCATTCATCCACTACTCTGTTTCCAAACCAGTGTTTACCTATTTCACGCCTAAATCTAAATTTGTCCAATTTAAAACCATTGTTACGAGTTCGCTCCTGGTTGGATAATTTGAGTACCTTTGTAATGTCCCCTTTGTTTAGCCCTGCCTTCCATTTATACACCTCTATCAGGTCGCCCCTCGCTCTACGTCTCTCAAGGGAGTGCAAATTAAGATGCTTTAACCTGTCTCTATACTCAAGGTTCCTGATACCCGGGATTAGTCTTGTCATTCTCCTCTGGATTCTTTCCAAGGATTCTATATCCATTCTGTAATACGGTGACCAGAACTGGACTGCGTAATCCAGGTGTGGTCTCACAAGAGCAAGATACAGTTTTAGGATGACCTCGCTAGTCTTGTAACTAACACTCCTTTGTATGAACCCAAGTACTTTATTAGCCTTGTTACGAGCAAAAACACATTGTTTACTTGGCTTAAGGTTCCTACTTATCATTACTCCTAAATCTCTCTCGCAGTCGGATTTCTCTATGGCATCGTTGTTCATCTGGTATCTGGTTTCCCTGTTTACATTCCCTATACTGAGTACTTTACATTTGTCAATGTTGAATTTCATCTGCCATTTTTCAGACCATTCGAAAAATTTGTTTAGATCCTCCTGTAGTTTTGCCGAGTCCTCGTCAGATTTGATAACACGTCCTATTTTAGTATCATCAGCAAATTTACTTATGTTGCTGTCTATGCCGATATCTATGTCGTTTATGTATATAATAAACAATAATGGTCCAAGTACTGAGCCTTGGGGAACTCCACTTGTGACGTTGCTCCAATGGGACTTAGTGCCGTTAATGCTAACTCGCTGTTTCCTGTCCTGTAACCACGCCCTAATCCATTTAAGGATGTCACCTTTGATGCCATGAGCTTCTACCTTTCTAATTAGTCTTTCGTGGGGTACTCTGTCGAAGGCTTTGCTAAAGTCGAGATATACCACATCATAATTGTGCCCCTCGTCCACTGATTCGAAAACTGATGAAAAGAATGTTAATAGATTAGTTAGGCAAGAACGTCCGCTTGTGAAGCCATGCTGGGAATCATTGATCAATCTGTGCTTCTCCAGGTGATTTCGAATAGAGTTTGAAATGATTGCTTCCAGTAATTTGCCTACTATTGATGTTAGACTGATTGGGCGGTAGTTAGAGGATAGTGATCTATCCCCCTTCTTGAAGATCGGTATTACATTCGCTATCCTCCAGGATTCTGGTACTACACCTGTTTTTAAGGACATGTTAAACAACTTTGCTAAGGGCATACTAAGCTCTTCCTTACATTCCTTTAATACTCTGGCAAATATCTCATCGGGACCAGGTGACTTATTAGGCTTTAGTTTGTCTACTTGCTTACTAACATCGTTACTAGTCACTACTATCTCACTTAATTTGTTTTCTTCACTATCTCTGAATAGAGTCGGTGCCTCGGGTATCATGTTTAAATTTTCGCTGGTGAAAACTGTTGAAAAATATTTATTCAAATTATTGCTCATTTCTCCGTCGTTATCAGTGAGCTCGCCGGAGTCTGACCGTAATGGTCCAATCTTTTCTCGTGTTTTAGTTTGGTACATTTGGTAGAATCCTTTGGGGTTTGTCTTTGCCTCCCTTGCTATCCTTACCTCATTATTCCTCTTTGCTTTCCTTATCTCGGTTTTAACCCTACTCGCCAATACCCTATAATAGTCCCGGAGGTGAATTTCGCCACGATTTATCCTTCTACCTATAGCCTTCCTTTGGCCAATGATGTTCTTTAAATAATTATTTATCCATTTAGGGTCATTGTTGTTTGATCTGAGTTTTTTGTATGGTATGTTCTGCCTTTGTGCATTAAGTAACTCACTATTTAAATTGTCGTGGAACTCGGCAATCTCAGATCTCGTTATCAGGTCGGTGTCATCTGTCAGGTTCACGGCCAAGCGAGACACCCCCTCTCTTAGCTGCCTCTTTAAACTGTCAAAGTTTGCCCTTCTGAAATCTGGTACTTTAGTGGAATTTTCCTTACGTCTGCCCTGAAAATCTAACTGGAATCGAATTTCTTTGTGATCGCTGTTTGCAAGTTCGTTCCCTACCTCGACATTGCTAATGAGGTTTTCTCTGTTTGACAAAACTAAATCCAATATATTATTACCCCGTGTGGGTTCGGTTATATGTTGACTTAGGAAACAGTCCTGGATCGTCTCGAGAAAATCCTCTGATTCTGAGTTTCCCGTAAGGTCGGTCCAATCTATTTGGCCAAGGTTAAAGTCGCCTACTATACAGACTTTGTTGTGTATGGAAGCCCTGCGCATTTCATCCCAGATAAGTCGCTCATTGACTCTGTCAAGATTGGGGGGTCTATATATTACTCCTGTGATTAATTTTTCCCGACCGTCGCTTAATTCTATCCAAATTGTTTCTGTATTCCTCTCAGTTTTTATTTCCTTATTTATTTCACACTTCAGATTATCCCTAACATAGATTGCTACTCCGCCTCCTTTCCTGGTCTGCCTATCGGTATGGAACAGTTTGTAACCCGCAATTTGGTATTCGACTGGTAATTCACGTGTGTCTAGGTTGATCCATGTTTCAGTGAATGCAATTATATCGATTTCTTCTGTACATACCAAGGCCCTAATATCATCCATTTTGTTTCTCATACTTCTACTGTTCGCGTAATATACATTTAAGTTAGTCGTGTTCTGAGTCCTTCCCTTACCGCATTTAGTTTTAAACTCCCTGTCTAATTTAGTTTTGTCATCATTCCTAACACTATTTCCCTGTAATCTTTCGCCTTGTTTACCCGCTCCCACTGCAGTCTCCTCCACCCCCGTGCCCCTATGTTCTCTTAGCAGTTTAAAGACTTCGATATCTTTTGAACTGCCCCCTCTAGAGCCCCAGCCAGGGTTGCTACTCCATCCCTAGACAGGTGCACCCCATCCCTAGCATAAAGGTCCCTTCTGCCATAGAAGTTGTCCCAGTTGTCAATGAATGGGACTGATATTGACTTGCAATATCTGTCAAGACGGTCGTTAACACCAACTGCCCTTGACAACCATTCACTGCCAACTCTCCTTCTAGGCAGGACACCGCATATGATAGGGATCCCTCCCTTAGTCCTAATACGATCTATGGCTGCCTTGAACTTATCAAGAAGTTCCTCGCTCCTACACCGGCCAATATCATTGCCTCCTGCACTGAGGCAGATAATGGGTTTGTTCCCATTACCAGACAAGATATTGTCCATCCTGTCAATTATATCCCCCACCCCAGCTCCTGGCAAACACACCCTCATCCTATTTTTGTTTTTACCACAAAAGGCCCTGTCCATGTACCTTACCTGTGAGTCACCAACAATTAAAGTTTTTATACCTTCCTTGTCATCCCTGTCCCTGACTGTACTAACGTCCAATTCGTCTATCAAGGGACTGAACGGGTTGGTACACTTAGCTGTTGTTGTCGTTGTTGTCGTATCCTTGGTGTGCTTCTTCACCAAAAGCTTTGTCTTCCCACTACTCACAATTTTCCACTCGCTTGATTTTTCGTCAGCCACTGGCTTTACTCGTCCAGCCTCTCCTTTTAACATCGCCAGCTCTTCCCTTAATTTCAAGTTCTCCAACTTGACCTTCGCCAATTCTTCAGTGGACCACTCCAGTTTGGTCACCAAACTCTCATACCCAAGACCGCACCTTGCTCTGGCCATATCTGATAATTATCCCTCCGGAGCTAACCCTGCCGTGACCTTTCCCCTAGTGAGGTCAGAACACACTACGCTTATCCTATCTCGTAAGTCAATACACATACATCACTTCTTAAAGGGACAACTTGTTAAACACCTCTTTGATACAACTATTTATTACTTCACTCAAGGACATGAACACATTAATATCACTTGTATATCGGGGCACTAACACATTATGTTTCACGTTACTTGACACTGACTCTCGGACACACCTGAATGAATACACTTCCCACTGTAGGTAACTCACCCTAGGACGTTCTGACAAGACTCACGTGTACAGTACCCTGACGTAGGCCCAATGAGTGCTGGCTGGGCTGCCTCCTATGGGAGAATCTGCTTAGCTGGCGATGCCGTGGTCTGGTCGGGAGGTCTCCCTCCCGACCTGGGGAGGGGACGTGCGTGACTGCTTAGTGAACCGAGTGACGACCCGAACGGGAGAGATATGACAGCAACCAGGATGATAATGGTACTGCAATCGTAATGGTAATGCTTGTGGACGGGACTGCAGGGCCTTTATATGGGGTCGGCACAGCCGGCTTCTGACCTCTAACCAATTAGCACTAAACTGGTTTGATCTGGATAGCTGCTGCAGGTGTGGTCC
Organism: Homarus gammarus; assembly: GCA_958450375.1. Taxonomy (NCBI): domain Eukaryota; kingdom Metazoa; phylum Arthropoda; class Malacostraca; order Decapoda; family Nephropidae; genus Homarus; species Homarus gammarus. The sequence goes on from CAUDMG010001882.1 coordinate 271,408, forward strand.
CGGCCAGGTGTCTTGGCTAGGTGCGGCTGTAGGTCACCTGACTCACGTCATTAGCGGGCGAGGTCAAGTCACATGGGTCGACCTGAGGTGTGTCAACCCGGAATGTGGTGGTACCACGATGTCTGTAATGTACTTGCTGCTATATACGGCATAATTCTGGGCTGTAAGGTTTGGTCTGACAATCAATCATTACACCTCCCGCCAAGACCAAAGCTTCATCACAGACTGATGCCACATATAGACAGCAACGTCACGTGTGGTGTCAAAGATAATCCCTGGGGCGATAACATTTACAATCAACAATCTCATGAGTGTATGTTTTTCTACTGGCGCTAGTTTGATCTGACAAAGCTCACTATACCTCCCGCCAAGATCAAAGCTTCTATGCCAGGAGAAAAAGGAAACATAGCAAGTGAACATAGAATGAAAAAAAAAAAAAATCCTTCATATCTAGATTTGTATCCGAGACAACTTGCAAATCAAAACAACAGGTGTTACATCTTATCAGCCCATGTCAAAATAATAATTCATCTCAGTCAGTAATATGGCTACAACATCGTGTTCCATGAACTCATAGAAACAAGTGAGACTAAAAAAAAGACATTCTTTGTAGTAAACATCAACAAAAATCAACAGAAAATACTTCAAAATACACAAAAATGTTCCTACTTCACATATTAGGGTATTGATATCTTTTTATTATACATCAACAACATCAGTACATTAGTTGGGTCCGGCATAGTGCACGTCTTCCATCCAGCTGGTATCTGAAAAATAGGGGATGGCGGCAGCTCAGCAGCTGTAGTCGGTTGGTCCTTCATCATCGACTTTCTTGTGATGTCAGGACAGCACATCTTCTGTCTTCTTTCTTCACATAGCACGTCTTTTGCCTTTTTTCTTCACACAGCACATCTTCTGTCTTCTTCACATACCGCACCTTGTAGGTCGTTTCTCCACACCTTCTGACTTCTTCTCACTTCCTCCTGGTTTCTATACTATTCCAGACGAGTTTTCTGTCCCATCTGCGTTCTTTATACATCTTCATTTTCATATTCCAGACGATTTTTCTGCTCCATCTGTATTTCTTTATACATCTCCATTTTCATATTCCAGACGATTTTTCTGCTCATCTGCGTTTCTTTATACATCTTCATTTTCATATTCCAGATGAATTTTTCTGCTCCATCTGTATTTCTTCTCTGCAACATCATTATTTTCAACATATTCCAGACGATTTTCTGTTCATCTGCCGTCGGCCCCCTCCGGCCGGGATGAAGGCCGGTCCACTGTGTGGGCTGTCGTCTCCTTAGATGACTTGTAAGGCAGGTTCCGCGGACCAGGGCTCGCCCTCCGTACGTGAGTGTCGGCGAGACCAAAGACCGTCCTGTCTTACACCTTCCACAGTGGTGAATCCCTCCCTGGCTGGGCTCACCAGGGTTCGTTGTGTGGCGATTCATTCCACACTCCTTAACTGCCTAGTAGAAAAATATAACATCTTCTTAATCCTAGACCAAGGGAGGACTTGAAAGAAGTGGCCTGGTGTGTGGTGGGTTTCGTGCTGCATTCATCAAGCTGCTTTCACCATGCTGGTTCTTCTCTGCTCGTATGTACTGTGGTTGACGTCCGGCTGGCCATGGGTGGTACTGTGTGTGACATTTGACAGAGAAACAATCCTAAAGGGGTGATGGATTAGTTGGAAGTGTATTCGCAAAAAAAAATGTTCACCTTATACGTTACGTCAATGTTTGGCAACTATCATTTCCGTCACGACAATGTTCTCATCAGTCTGGGTCGGGGAGTGAAGCTCTGTGCACTACACTGAATATCATTCATCACTGCGCGTCAAAGAGTACATCACAAATCATAATAGCATAAAGATACACTGAGTGAAGCTCTGCATTCATCGCAATATCGCGGTCACACGCAACGAGGCGGAGCGGGTCAAAAGGAGGTAAGGTCACACGAGGTGGGTGAGGTGGGGCTGAGGCGAGGCGCGGCGGGGCTGAGGTGAGGCGTGGCGGGGCTGAGGTGAGGCGTGGCGGGTGAAGTGGGGAGGAGCCGAGGCGTGGTTGATCGGGCCAGGCCGGGGCTGCAGGGCAGGGCAGGGACGGAAGGGTAAGGTTGAGGTAAGGATTAGGACAGGGAGGAGGATGTAGGTTAAAAGACATGTTAAGTTATAACAGTTAGTACAGACACCGCTTTCATCACTGAAACACAATGGCTACATTTAACACTGACCAACAATCAAACTGCACTTGGGCTACTGAGAATGTCACAGATCGCGGGGGACACTGAGAAATTACGTTAAGCACTGAACATTTTTCTATTAAAAATTCGTGCATACCACAACGAGAGACATTCACTTGAGCTGTAACAGAGACACACTAGGACACTTTTCACCCTACTACGCAGGAACTTCTTTTCACGCACTTTTGAACTAACGAGCCAGGTGTTATGGCTACCGGGGGAGGGCATGGGTTAACTTCATAGTTCGCTGCCACCAATATAATGAGACAAAGAGGAAGATGTAACCGCTGCCACCAATATAATGAGACAGAACACAATGAGAGGAAGCATAACATAAATAGGAGGAAGTATAGAGAGTAGGCATGTAAAGATAGGAAACTTGGTAGCATGGCCTGGATGTTATTTACTCAGCGTCACTACGCTTATCCTATCTCGTAAGTCAATACACATACATCACTTCTTAAAGGGACAACTTGTTAAACACCTCTTTGATACAACTATTTATTACTTCACTCAAGGACATGAACACATTAATATCACTATTATATCGGGGCACTAACACATCATGCTTCACGTTACTTGACACTGACTCTCGGACACACCTGAATGAATAACTAACACTCCTTTGTTCATACAAAGGAGTGTTAGTTACAAGACTAGCGAGGTCATCCTAAAACTGTATCTTGCTCTTGTGAGACCACACCTGGATTACTCAGTCCAGTTCTGGTCACCGTATTACAGAATGGATATAGAATCCTTGGAAAGAATTCAGAGGAGAATGACAAGACTAATCCCGGGTATCAGGAACCTTGAGTATAGAGACAGGTTAAAGCATCTTAATTTGCACTCCCTTGAGAGACGTAGAGCGAGGGGCGACCTGATAGAGGTGTATAAATGGAAGGCAGGGCTAAACAAAGGGGACATTACAAAGGTACTCAAATTATCCAACCAGGAGCGAACTCGTAACAATGGTTTTAAATTGGACAAATTTAGATTTAGGCGTGAAATAGGTAAACACTGGTTTGGAAACAGAGTAGTGGATGAATGGAACAAGTTACCAAATATCATCATTAACTCGAATACGCTGAATTGCTTCAAACATAGGTTGGATGCTCATATGAGCAATAGGGGTTGGGTGTAAACGGGACTGCCCAGTATGGGCCAATAGGCCCGCTGCAGTTTCCTCCATTCTTATGTTCTTATGTTCTTAATACACTTCCCACAGTAGGTAACTCACCCTAGGACGTTCTGACAAGACTCACGTGTACAGTACCCTGACGTAGGCCCAATGAGTGCTGGCTGGGCTGCCTCCTATGGGAGAATCTGCTTAGCTGGCGATGCCGTGGTCTGGTCGGGAGGTCTCCCTCCCGACCTGGGGAGGGGACGTGCGTGACTGCTTAGTGAACCGAGTGACGACCCGAACGGGAGAGATATGACAGCAACCAGGATGATAATGGTACTGCAATCGTAATGGTAATGCCCGTGGACGGGACTGCAGGGCCTTTATATGGGGTCGGCACAGCCGGCTTCTGACCTCTAACCAATTAGCACTAAACTGGTTTGATCTGGATAGCTGCTGCAGGTGTGGTCCCGGCCAGGTGTCTTGGCTAGGTGCGGCTGTAGGTCACCTGACTCACGTCATTAGCGGGCGAGGTCAAGTCACATGGGTCGACCTGAGGTGTGTCAACCCGGAATGTGGTGGTACCACGATGTCTGTAATGTACTTGCTGCTATATACGGCATAATTCTGGGCTGTAAGGTTTGGTCTGACAATCAATCATTACACCTCCCGCCAAGACCAAAGCTTCATCACAGACTGATGCCACATATAGACAGCAACGTCACGTGTGGTGTCAAAGATAATCCCTGGGGCGATAACATTTACAATCAACAATCTCATGAGTGTATGTTTTTCTACTGGCGCTAGTTTGATCTGACAAAGCTCACTATAGAGAGTTTAGTGTTTAGTTCAGCAAAGTGTTAGTCTTATGTATTTGCCAGTATGTTGTTCTCTACTATTGCTGGACTTAACAACACCTCACCTTGATAACACAAGAATCGTGGTCTTCGTATGAACACCAGATATTGCCGTAGGCCATGTTATAGGTGTAAGGTTCATTACACCCTTCCTCCACTACCACAGTCCAACCATCTCTGTTTACAAAATCGCAGATCTGAAGGACAATAACATTAGACCATCAGTGTCGGAGAAATGTACAACATGAGTGATGGAAATTCACACACACAACACTCCCGTTTAAATGTGTAAGAGTATTATAGTCAGTGTAAACATAACATCTAATTACACAGTTTACCTCATTGTTCCCCATCATGCCCTCGGTCTTTGTTAATGGTCCTGCTCTTCCTGGGCGGCTGGCTGGGGCATAATAGCCGTGCTGATCAGGATCGTCCAAGGTCCAGCAGCGGCCGTACAGAGGTATACCCAGCGTTAGCTTAGTACTCGGCATTCCTCCGTCTATTCAGTAGTTGATGCAGAAGTCCTGTATCAAAGCTTTAATTAGAGTTTTATTTGATGATCTACTTACGCATAGTTTGTTTGAAGTAGTACAAAAAACGATTAGTACATTTCATGCAACACTTGTAATGCTATCGGTTTCTCTCCCGACAACAAGAGAATGTCGCACCTGATTGAAGTAAAGAGCATCGGCATGGTCATCCTTGTAAGCATAGAGGGGAGACTGGTGGTGTGTGTACTGTTCCCAAGGCCCGTGTAGGTCATATGTCATCACGTTCACCAGGTCCACCACGTCCACCATGGCGGGGATGTCGTAGGCTTTGTCGTCATCGTACTTAGAGGCAGACACGCCCACTGTTAGTATCATATCGTTGGCGTGTAGCGCCTCGTGTAGCTCGCTCAGCAAGGATATATAGTTTTCCTGAAAAATAGAACAAAAATCTCTTCAATATTATGATCTTACAGATAAGAGTACTGTAGTAAGAATTGCTCTTGAAACGTGTGTGTCATACGACATTTGTAGAGAGTGGTCTGCTACTTCGTTAGTTACATGTTAGATGTACAGCAATGCGTCTGGCCTGAGTGGAAATGAAAATTCTTTAGTAGTCAGCCAGTCAGTGAAAAAGTCACACATGTAGTTACTGCCATGGCTAAATCAATTTGACACTATATTTGAGTTTGATATCATCTAAGCAGGTTATATTCAGTAGAAAATTAACCATAGCTGCTTCCGTGAAGTTTGGACTTATGCTCAGATCCAGACCCTATATGCGAACAATGACAACAATGTATGTAAGCCAAGTGCCATCTGAGATGGAATTCTGCTTTCATCTTTAAGTTGGATGTGGTTTGGGATAAATTCACCACCTCGATTCGGTGCAGAAAATAAAACCATCAACACTAATGCTCTTACGGGAAAACTTCCAGTATTATGCAGTACGGTCACTAGGATACCTCACCCCTTTACCTATTTTATGAGTATTTTTCCGGTATTCTGATGAGCCTCACTTAACAGTGCCACTTAGGAGGACCAATGAGTTTTCTTATGACACCCATTTTACAAAACCTATGTATACCGAAAATCATTACCATACCACAATAGCATTCTGTGGAACTCCTTGCTCTAATATTATATTTTCTGTCATGCAACTTCAATCATTTCAAGTTATAGTGCTTTAAACATCTTAAGTCTTTGGCAGGGAGACACACCGATGAGTAGATTTAATGAATCGACTGCTTGTGCAATTAACCAGGCCGTTCACATATATTTATTATTTGGGTTTAAGTAACGAAACCCAAACGGTAGTTCCTTTGTTTTATTATAAAAGGGTTGTATATATAATTCCTGAGTGTAGATCACCGTAAGTCCCACTGTATAGGAGTGAATGAGAAAGGGACGGCGTTTATGTATTCTAAACGTTAGGTCACGTCCTTACGATATAAGTTGATGTGATCGACTGACTGTGAGGGCCTCCTGTGCGGGCTTACAGAAATGCTGACTATGGGACTCTTCCTCCTGGGAGAGTTCCCCGCTCACGTGTCCAACTCATGTCTTACTCATAGACAGTGGAAAGTTTCAGGGTGGTGAATCTGAATTTAATATCAGATGTATTGACTCATTTATATAATATGTTCTGTTGATGAGACAGGGGCCCATTACATTAACAATAGCACTTATCTGATGTCCTTGCACTATTTCTTAAAAAAAAAGGTATAAGGTATGTCAGTTTTTTTTATTCTGTTGGTGACTATGTGACTCGTAAAGGTGTAATACCCACGTTGGGAAACCTGGTTGGTTATAGACAGCAAAGTGACTCACTCTGTCTGCAGGAACTCCACCTCCTAGGGTTGGATACTCCCAGACGAGATCCAAACCGTCGAAGTCGTGCGCCTTTAACAGTTCTACGGTAGAGGTGATAAATGTCTGCCTCTTGGCAGGATCGGCGGCCATCTACAGAGAATCAGAGAATAACTCAATCACACAGGTATTACGTGTCTAGTATCTGAACTCCACCTTTTCAGACTAATTAGTTTATTACTCTGTATGATGTGGGTTTATCTAAGGTTTAACTTCACCATAAAATAATTACTTAAGTAATCTAGGTGTAAATGAAATATCCAGAGACATACATCAGAGTACGACTTGGAAGGCTCGTCATAGCCACCAACGGCCAGCTGGGTGATCAGTTCAGGGTATCTTGAGACTAGTGAACAGGTCGTAGCCGCATCTACCCCAGTCTTCACACAGGTCGTTCCACGGGTCCAGTACCTATAAACCAAAACATGTTTGTCAGTTACATGATAAAGGGTTACTTTTGATAAAAAATTTATATTTATTAATCTGTTTTCTTAACTAATAACTCAAATACATGTGCAAATAAAATATGAGCCACTGAAGTATTAGAAGCGACATTGTTTGTTGAAAATGACTACCAGGAAGATTGATCCTTCAAAGTAATAATAATCCGCTCCAAAAACGAAATATTAATGAAAAACTAGTAAGTAGTGCTCACCTTGATCTTGTTGTCAGAGCCAAGCCCAGCATAGATATAGACAACATGGGTACAAATATTTGGATTGATGTTATCTACATTACACTGGCCGTCTCCGTCACGGTAGCCAGCCCACGACGCGTAGTAGCACACCATCACACTTTCTGCCAGACGAACATAGATTGACTGGTAAACTAACACCTAGTCCTAAAGATTAAATTATGATTGGAGTCTATTGCGTACTTAACTTGCTATTATGAAGCACACTTAAATCGGTTGTTATGACTGGAGTCTGTTGCGCACTTAACTTGCTATTATGAGGGACACTGCAATCGATTGTTTTGGCTTAACGTGCAATTGTAAAGGATACTTAAATCAGAGGAGAAAATTAAGGGCTTCCCCCAATGGACATTATAATTTTACAAAATCTTGGAGAAGAAAATATGTCGCTTGTGTCGGATACTAGCTTCAAACCAATAATTTCTGCCTGTTCTGTTTTCTCAAAGAATAAATATGGAATGCTGCGAACCAAAAGTGGAGACATAAAGATTCACTTCTCTTCACCTATCATAGGTTACTATTCCCTCCTATTTACTCCCTTTGCTTTTCTTGTCCCTTCATCCATCCGAAGTAAATATTAGAGAAAGTAGAGATAATAGACAGGTGTATAGAATTATGTGCCATACGGGACATGATTAATACTATTATATACTGTGTTAAACATCTTCGATGAGTAGATGTGATATCGGCTCATGTCTCATTTTCACCTTCGCTTTTTATCTATAAAAACAAAGCAACACGTGACTATAGAGTGTTACAGTCTTGCCTGTGACAGAGAGCGTGATGGCGAGGAGGGAAAGCACTGTAAGCAGCTTCATTGTAGCTGTTCCTCTTCCACATGTGGTGCTCATGATAGAGGTGTTTTTACTTTTATACAACAAAAGTAAGTGCGCAAGCGCAGACACAGAGCAGGTCGTTAGGAATATAGTTGCCACACCGATACTTGTCTCTCAGCTGCACCTATCTCAGCACACCTCGTTATCGCAACACAAAAGAAATGAGAATATCATCTCATCTTTTTCATATATTGTCGACCGTTAACTTGTACCTAATAAAATACAATAAACTTCATCTGATAATATTTATATGAAGAATCTTATTCACTGAACTTATTAATTTACCAATAAGCTGTACCTGAATAATATACTTATAGTATACATTCAAGTTCCACATGAATCATAAACGAATTAAGCAACTCACTGAATACTGATTTTCCTCATCTCACCTGTGTATTTCAACTTTGCTAATAAGCAGTTAGATAATGTTTATTGCAACTGATTTTATAACCTGAACTTCTGTTAGAAAACAAAGTGAACCATCCTTGTGTACACTGATGGGCTCAACATTTAACTTACATTTGACACACACACTTAATGACTAATTAGCCCGTAATATCTCTCATTTCTGTAAAAAAAAAATTAAGGTTTCGTCGAGACTTGGAAGTACTGACTATCATTTGCAATTTGCTAACTGAAAAGTGACAAAGAGGAATAATTAGAGCACAAAGAAGGATCACCTGTTGACCAACTATAAAATAAATTATACTAACCTTCACTTCTGAAATAGATGTGGTGGGGGGGGGGAGCAAATTCTACCCATATCGTGTAGGCTGATATAATCCAGTAATGAATTCAGGTAACTGTTTTTGTTATGTTTCGTCACAGATTATATTTAAGATGCTAGTGATAATACAATACCACCCACACTTCATACAGCAATACCCATACTTCATACAACAGTTGTGGTAAAGATTATTCGAATTCATTTATGAGAAACGAGAAAACTAATCTGCCTTACATACGATAATTCATTTGTAATAATATCCTCAAAAAATCATGTCATCTTTGAATTTATATATTAAGACGCGCCAAGATAACACAATGCATCAGTTCTCTTTGATTATATTGAATTTATAACGTTACATAAATAAAGATTGATAGATGCTATATTAAAATTATAAAGTCACATATTGGGATCAAGTTTTATTTGAAAACTAGAAAATCACCTCTGAATCAACGAGCATCAAGGTACAGTACATGTTGGTTTAAATCCGAGATGTGTACCACTTACTCCCCTTATGGTCATTCGTATTTATTCTGATGCCCTTTTGATGGATTGGAAATATTTGTGTATTAAAAGAACATAAGTTCACAATTTACACGTTTGAATTATTTTAACATAATTTGTATATAATTTGGAGTTTACCATTGTTTTTAATTCAATAAAGTTACTTATATGAATTTAATTTTAAAGTTTTCCTCCAGTGTTGTCATGAGAAGGATAAGTGATTCTTAAGAAGGCTTTTCTAAACGCTTTAGCGTTTTCTAATCTTTCATCTGCTTCCAATATTTATAGGTGAATACAACCAAAACGATTGAGAACAGCCATTCACACTGTCTTAATAAAATATATAATTCATAACCCTGTCGTTGAATGTTATGCAGTATTTGGTATCGGGTAGCATCACTATTGTCTTGATTGTATGTAGGGGAATATTATATCAGTGTTGGGTTAGCAGCTTACAAGTGATCGCGGGCACATTCGTGCCCTTGTGAGAGTTTGAACGCTCGTGACAGCGTACAGCGAGTGAGGGTGTGCCAAGTCCGTAGACTTGCATGGTTAATTAGGGTGCGCCAAGTCCGTAGACTTGCATCGTTTTCCATCGTAAATAAAATTGTTAACTAATGCCTTCCTAAAGAAATCATCGACATGGGACCAGGTTTGTTCCACTCTACGAGTTTTTTGCGATTTTTCCACCAAGTTTGATGAAAAACGATTGTACCGTATCGGCTGCCCAGAACAGACACACAAACAGACACACACCTATTCCTATAGTATATTATATTGACTAAAAAGAAATGTTTACGTGATGTTACTGTAGCACTGTAAGATTGTTTTTAAAGTGTGATTGAAAAAAATAAACTTAATATTCTCAAGAAGCTTATTGAGCATAACAATTACAGTACTGTACTGTGGTTCTCAGGGGAGAGTGTTGGCAAGGGCGGGCAGACATTTTGAAGGCAATTAAGCCATGGATAGCTGAGGTTAAGTTCCCAGGCCACAGTTCTTTTAAAGAAGTTTTACAATATAATTCTACCTCACGTAATTCTTCTACTAAGCTTGTTATCTATCTTTATTGAAGGCACAGACAAAAACAGAAGAAACTTACTGGTATACTGTATAGCTGACTTTTCATAATGACCCATATACCATTTTCAGGTTATTTTCACATTATAGTTCACTTATGTATTTTTCTGCCACATTTTTCATAAAATTAAAACATGCCTGTTATTAAGTGTTATACAGAAATCAGTTTCTTATAATATGTAATCATTGATGGATTAATGTGTGTGTGTGTGTGTGTGTGTGTGTGTGTCTGTGTTGCATAGCAATGGCCATATATTTCAAAATTAGGAAAAAATAACCCCAAAGATATTAAAATGTTTTATTGGTGTAACACAACCAGGAGAAAAACTCTCCTAGTCATCAGTGCTGGAAAGTAAAAATAAATGGATTGTTATAATACATGAAATGGATTATTGTTCAGTATCTTTTATCACGTAGTTTATAATGAGTCATAAAATGGTCAAAAGGTGACTCATGGTTGGTGATGGGCTCAGAGTGACTCATGTGGTTGGTGATGCGGTCAAAGTGACTCATGTGGTTAGATGGGCTCAAAGTGACTCATGTGGTTGGTGATGGGCTCAAAGTGACTCGTGTGGTTGGTGATGGGCTCAAAGTGACTCGTGTGGTTGAAGGTGAATAACTACTGACTCATAATGAATTGACTGACTTACTTGTCCCGCATGGTGCCTACGAAGGTGTCCGCTAAGGTTCTAATCAAGTCGAAATCACGGGTGGTACATTCGGCGTGGAAGTCGTCAGTATCAATCGTCCACACCATCAGGCCAGCAAGATTTTTTTCCTTGGCGTAATTGGCCTGCACACACACCGTTAATATTAGCCACACAATACCAACACCAAACACTTTTGACGTAAAAGAAAAGTTTGTCATATTGATTATATAATTACAACAGAAATGCTTCATCAAATTCTCTTACTTAACATATAAATAAAGAAATAATTCATAAATAACTGTAATGCTTCTTGTCTGCCAGAAACCTATACGTGAATATTATAAAGAGAGTTTAGTGTTTGATTCAGCAAAGTGTTAGTCTTATGTATTTGCCAGTTTGTTGTTCTCTACTATTGCTGGACTTAACAACACCTCACCTTGATAACACAAGAATCGTGGTCTTCGTATGAACACCAGATATTGCCGTAGGCCATGTTATAGGTGTAAGGTTCATTACACCCTTCCTCCACTACCACAGTCCAACCATCTTTGTTTATAAAATCGCAGATCTGAAGGACAATAACATTAGACCATCAGTGTCGGAGAAATGTACAACATGAGTGATGGAAATTCACACACACAACATTCCCGTTTAAACGTGTAAGAGTATTATAGTTAGTATAAACATAACATCTAATGACACAATTTACCTCATTGTACCCCATCATGCCCTCGGTCTTTGTTAATGGTCCTGCTCTTCCTGGGCGGCTGGCTGGGGCATAATAGCCGTGCTGATCAGGATCGTCCAAGGTCCAGCAGCGGCCGTACAGAGGTATACCCAGCGTTAGCTTAGTACTCGGCATTCCTCCGTCTATCCAGTAGTTGATGCAGAAGTCCTGTATCAAAGCTCTAATTAGAGTTTTATTTGATGATCTACTTACGCATAATTTGTTTTGAAGTAGTACAAAAAACGATGAGTACATTTCATGCAACACTTGTAATGCTATCGGTTTCTCTCCCGACAACAAGAGAATGTCGCACCTGATTGAAGTAAAGAGCATCGGCATGGTCATCCTTGTAAGCATAGAGGGGAGACTGGTGGTGTGTGTACTGTTCCCAAGGCCCGTGTAGGTCATATGTCATCACGTTCACCAGGTCCACCACGTCCACCATGGCGGGGATGTCGTAGGCTTTGTCGTCATCGTACTTGGAGGCAGACACGCCCACTGTTAGTATCATATCGTTGGCGTGTAGCGCCTCGTGTAGCTCGCTCAGCAAGGATATATAGTTTTCCTGAAAATAGAACAAAAATCTCTTCAATATTATGATCTTACAGATAAGAGTAGAGTAGTAAGAATTGCTCTTGAAACGTGTGTGTCATACGACATTTGTAGAGAGTGGTCTGCTACTTCATCAGTTACATGTTAGATGTACAGCAATGCGTCTGGCCTGAGTGGAAATGAAAATTCTTTAGTAGTCAGCCAGTCAGTGAAAAAGTCACACATGTAGTTACTGCCATGGCTAAATCAATTTGACACTATATTTGAGTTTGATATCATCTAAGCAGGTTATATTCAGTAGAAAATTAACCATAGCTGCTTCCGTGAAGTTTGGACTTATGCTCAGATCCAGACCCTATATGCGAACAATGACAACAATGTATGTAAGCCAAGTGCCATCTGAGATGGAATTCTGCTTTTATCTTTAAGTTCGGTGTGGTTTGGGGTAAATTCACCACCTCGATTCGGTGCAGAAAATAAAACCATCAACACTAATGCTCTTAAGGGAAAACTTCCAGAATTATGCAGTACGGTCACTAGGATACCTCACCCCTTTACCTATTTTATGATTATTTCTCCGGTATTCTGATGAGCCTCACTTAACAGTGCCACTTAGGAGGACCAATGAGTTTTCTTATGACACCCATTTTACAAAACCTATGTATACCGAAAATCATTACTATACCACAATAGCATTCTGTGGAACTCCTTGCTCTAATATTATATTTTCTGTCATGCAACTTCAATCATTTCAAGTTATAGTGCTTTAAACATCTTAAGTCTTTGGCAGGGAGACACACCGATGAGTAGATTTAATGAATCGACTGCTTGTGCAATTAACCAGGCCGTTCACATATATTTATTATTTGGGTTTAAGTAACGAAACCCAAACGGTAGTTCCTTTGTTTTATTATAAAAGGGTTGTATATATAATTCCTGAGTGTAGATCACCGTAAGTCCCACTGTATAGGAGTGAATGAGAAAGGGACGGCGTTTATGTATTCTAAACGTTAGGTCACGTCCTTACGATATAAGTTGATGTGAGCGACTGACTGTGAGGGCCTCCTGTGCGGGCTTACAGAAATGCTGACTATGGGACTCTTCTTCCTGGGAGAGTTCCCCGCTCACGTGTCCAACTCATGTCTTACTCATAGACAGTGGGAAGTTTCAGGGTGGTGAATCTGAATTTAATATCAGATGTATTGACCCATTTATATAATATGTTCTGTTGATGAGACAGGGGCCCATTACATTAACAATAGCACTTATCTGATGTCCTTGCACTATTTCTTAAAAAAAAAGGTATAAGGTATGTCAGTTTTTTTTATTCTGTTGGTGACTATGTGACTCGTAAAGGTGTAATACCCACGTTGGGAAACCTGGTTGGTTATAGACAGCAAAGTGACTCACTCTGTCTGCAGGAACTCCACCTCCTAGGGTTGGATACTCCCAGACGAGATCCAAACCGTCGAAGTCGTGCGCCTTTAACAGTTCTACGGCAGAGGTGATAAATGTCTGCCTCTTGGCAGGATCGGCGGCCATCTACAGAGAATCAGAGAATAACTCAACCACACAGGTATTACGTGTCTAGTATCTGAACTCCACCTTTTCCGACTAATTAGTTTATTACTCTGTATGATGTGGGTTTATCTGAGGTTTAACTTCACCATAAAATAATTACTTAAGTAATCTAGGTGTAAATAAAATATCCAGAGACATACATCAGAGTACGACTTGGAAGGCTCGTCATAGCCACCAACGGCCAGCTGGGTGATCAGTTCAGGGTTTGGTATCTTGAGACTAGTGAACAGGTCATAGCCGCATCTACCCCAGTCTTCACACAGGTCGTTCCACGGGTCCAGTACCTTTAAACCAAAACATGTTTGTCAGTTACATGATAAATGGTTACTTTTGATAAAAAATTTATATTTATTAATCTGTTTTCTTAACTAATAACTCAAATACATGTGCAAATAAAATATGAGCCACTGAAGTATCAGAAGCGATATTGTTTGTTGAAAATGACTACCAGGAAGATTGATCCTTCAAAGTAATAATAATCCGCTCCAAAAACGAAATATTAATGAAAAACTAGTAAGTAGTGCTCACCTTGATCTTGTTGTCAGAGCCAAGCCCAGCATAGATATAGACAACATGGGTACAAATATTTGGATTGATGTTATCTACATTACACTGGCCGTCTCCGTCACGGTAGCCAGCCCACGACGCGTAGTAGCACACCATCACACTTTCTGCCAGACGAACATAGATTGACTGGTAAACTAACACCTAGTCCTAAAGATTAAATTATGATTGGAGTCTATTGCGTACTTAACTTGCTATTATGAAGCACACTTAAATCGGTTGTTATGACTGGAGTCTGTTGCGCACTTAACTTGCTATTATGAGGGACACTGCAATCGATTGTTTTGGCTTAACGTGCAATTGTGAAGGATACTTAAATCAGAGGGGAAAATTATGGGCTTCCCCCAATGGACATTATAATTTTACAAAATCTTGGAGAAGAAAATATGTCGCTTGTGTCGGATACTAGCTTCAAACCAATAATTTCTGCCTGTTCTGTTTTCTCAAAGAATTAATATGGAATGCTGCGAACCAAAAGTGGAGACATAAAGATTCACTTCTCTTCACCTATCATAGGTTACTATTCCCTCCTATTTACTCCCTTTGCTTTTCTTGTCCCTTCATCCATCCGAAGTAAATATTAGAGAAAGTAGAGATAATAGACAGGTGTATAGAATTATGTGCCATACGGGACATGATTAATACTATTATATACTGTGTTAAACATCTTCGATGAGTAGATGTGATATCGGCTCATGTCTCATTTTCACCTTCGCTTTTTATCTATAAAAACAAAGCAACACGTGACTATAGAGTGTTACAGTCTTGCCTGTGACAGAGAGCGTGATGGCGAGGAGAGAAAGTGCTGTAAGCAGCTTCATTGTAGCTGTTCCTCTTCCACAAGTGGTGCTCATGATAGAGGTGTTTTTACTTTTATACAACAAAAGTAAGTGCGCAAGCGCAGACACAGAGCAGGTCGTTAGGAATATAGTTGCCACACCGATACTTGTCTGTCAGCTGCACCTATCTCAGCACATCTCGTTATCGCAACACAAAAGAAATGAGAATATCATCTCATCTTTTTCATATATTGTCGACCGTTAACTTGTACCTAATAAAATACAATAAACTTCATCTGATAATATTTATATGAAGAATCTTATTCACTGAAATTATTAATTTACCAATAAGCTGTACCTGAATAATATACTTATAGTATACATTCAAGTTCCACATGAATCATAAACGAATTAAGCAACTCACTGAATACTGATTTTCCTCATCTCACCTGTGTATTTCAACTTTGCTAATAAGCAGTTAGATAATGTTTATTGCAACTGATTTTATAACCTGAACTTCTGTTAGAAAACAAAGTGAACCATCCTTGTGTACACTGATGGGCTCAACATTTAACTTACATTTGACACACACACACACACACACACTTAATGACTAATTAGCCCGTAATATCTCTCATTTCTGTAAAAAAAAAAATTAAGGTTTCGTCGAGACTTGAAAGTACTGACTATCATTTGCAATTTGCTAACTGAAAAGTGACAAGGAGGAATAATTAGAGCACAAAGAAGGATCACCTGTTGACCAACTATAAAATAAATTATACTAACCTTCACTTCTGAAATAGATGTGGTGGGGGGGGGGGGGGGGGGAGAGCAAAATCTACCCATATCGTGTAGGCTGATATAATCCAGTAATGAATTCAGGTAACTGTTTTTGTTTTGTTTCGTCAGAGATTATATTTAAGATGCTAGTGATAATACAATACCACCCACACTTCATACAGCAATACCCATACTTCATACAACAGTTGTGGTAAAGATTATTCGAATTCATTTATGAGAAACGAGAAAACTAATCTGCCTTACATACGATAATTCATTTGTAATAATATCCTCAAAAAAATCATGTCATCTTTGAATTTATATATTAAGACGCGCCAAGATAACACAATGCATCAGTTCTCTTTGATTATATTGAATTTATAACGTTGCATAACTAAAGATTGATAGATGCTATATTAAAATTATAAAGTCACATATTGGGATCAAGTTTTATTTGAAAACTAGAAAATCACCTCTGAATCAACGAGCATCAAGGTACAGTACATGTTGGTTTAAATCCGAGATGTGTACCACTTACTCCCCTTATGGTCATTCGTATTTATTCCGATGCCCTTTTGATGGATTGGAAATATTTGTGTATTAAAAGAACATAAGTTCACAATTTACACGTTTGAATTATTTTAACATAATTTGTATATAATTTGGAGTCTACCATTGTTTTTAATTCAATAAAGTCACTTATATGAATTGAATTTTAAAGTTTTCCTCCAGTGTTGTCATGAGAAGGATAAGTGATTCTTAAGAAGGCTTTTCTAAACGCTTTAGCGTTTTCTAATCTTTCATCTGCTTCCAATATTTATAGATGAATACAACCAAAACGATTGAGAACAGCCATTCACACTGTCTTAATAAAATATATAATTCATAACCCTGTCGTTGAATGTTATGCAGTATTTAGTATCGGGTAACATCAAGATTGTCTTGATTGTATGTAGGGGAACATTATATCAGTGTTGGGTTAGCAGCTTACAAGTGATCGCGGGCACGTTCGTGCCCTTGTGAGAGTTTGAACGCTCGTGACAGCGTACAGCGAGTGAGGGTGTGCCAAGTCCGTAGACTTGCATCGTTTTCCATCGTAAATAAAATTGTTAACTAATGCCTTCCTAAAGAAATCATCGACATGGGACCAGGTTTGTTCCACTCTACGAATTTTTTGCGATTTTTCCACCAAGTTTGATGAAAAACGATTGTACCGTATCGGCTGCCCAGAACAGACACACAAACAGACACACATCTAGTCCTATAGTATATTATATTGACTAAAAAGAAATGTTTACGTGATGTTACTGTAGCACTGTAAGATTGTTTTTAAAGTGTGATTGAAAAAAATAAACTTAATATTCTCAAGAAGCTTATCGAGCATAACAATTACAGTACTGTACTGTGGTTCTCAGGGGAGAGTGTTGGCAAGGGCGGGCTGACATTTTGAAAGCAATTAAGCCATGGATAGCTGAGGTTAAGTTCCTAGGCCACAGTTCTTTTAAAGACGTTTTACATTATAATTCTACCTCACGTAATTCTTCTACTAAGCTTGTTATCTATCTTTATTGAAGGCACAGACAAAAACAGAAGAAACTTACTGGTATACTGTATAGCTGACTTTTCATAATGACCCATATACCATTTTCAGGTTATTTTCACATTATAGTTCACTTATGTATTTTTCTGCCACATTTTTCATAAAATTAAAACATGCATGTTATTAAGTGTTATACAGAAATCAGTTTCTTATAATATGTAATCATTGATGGATTAATGTGTGTGTGTGTGTGTGTGTGTGTGTCTGTGTTACATAGCAATGGCCATATATTTCAAAATTAGGAAAAAATAACCCCAAAGATATTAAAATGTTTTATTGGTGTAACACAACCAGGAGAAAAACTCTCCTAGTCATCAGTGCTGGAAAGTAAAAATAAATGGATTGTTATAATACATGAAATGGATTATTGTTCAGTATCTTTTATCACGTAGTTTATAATGAGTCATAAAATGGTCAAAAGGTGACTCATGGTTGGTGATGGGCTCAGAGTGACTCATGTGGTTGGTGATGTGGTCAAAGTGACTCGTGTGGTTAGATGGGCTCAAAGTGACTCATGTAGTTGGTGATGGGCTCAAAGTGACTCGTGTGGTTGAAGGTGAGTAACTACTGACTCACAATGAATTGACTGACTTACTTGTCCCGTATGGTGCCTACGAAGGTGTCCGCTAAGGTTCTAATTAAGTCGAAATCACGGGTGGTACATTCGGCGTGGAAGTCGTCAGTATCAATCGTCCACACCATCAGGCCAGCAAGATTTTTTTCCTTGGCGTAATTGGCCTGCACACACACCGTTAATATTAGCCACACAATACCAACACCAAACACTTTTGACGTAAAAGAAAAGTTTGTCATATTGATTATATAATTACAACAGAAATGCTGCATCAAATTCTCTTACTTAACATATAAATAAAGAAAGAATTGATAAATAACTGTAATGCTTCTTGTCTGCCAGAAACCTATACGTGAATATTATAAAGAGAGTTTAGTGTTTAGTTCAGCAAAGTGTTAGTCTTATGTATTTGCCAGTATGTTGTTCTCTACTATTGCTGGACTTAACAACACCTCACCTTGATAACACAAGAATCGTGGTCTTCGTATGAACACCAGATATTGCCGTAGGCCATGTTATAGGTGTAAGGTTCATTACACCCTTCCTCCACTACCACAGTCCAACCATCTTTGTTTATAAAATCGCAGATCTGAAGGACAATAACATTAGACCATCAGTGACGGAGAAATGTACAACATGAGTGATGAAAATTCACACACACAACAATCCCGTTTAAACGTGTAAGAGTATTATAGTCAGTATAAACATAACATCTAACGACACAGTTTACCTCATTGTACCCCATCATGCCCTCGGTCTGTGTTAATGGTCCTGCTCTTCCTGGGCGGCTGGCTCGGGCATTGTAGCCGTGCTGATCAGGATTATCCAAGGTCCAGCAGCGGCCGTAAAGAGGCATACCCAGTGTTAGCTTGGTACTCGGCATTCCTCCGTCTATCCAGTAGTTGATGGAGAAGTTCTGCATCAAAGTTCCAATTAGAGTTTTATTTGATAATCGACCAACATATAATTTGTGTGACGTAGTTTTAATAAACATTACTACGCTTCAGGCAAAGTTTTATATGTGACAAGTCATCTTTCCCGACAAGAAGTTGAATATTGTACCTGATTGAGATAAAAAGTATCGCCATGGTCATCTTTGTAAGCATAGAGGGTAGACTGATGATGTGTGTACTTTTCCCAAGGCCCGTGTAGGTCATATGTCATCACGTTCACCAGGTCCACCACATCCACCATGGCGGGGATGTCGTAGGCCTGGTCAATAGTGCTCTTCAAAGCAGCCACAGCCACTGTTAGTATCATACCGTTGGTGTGCAGCGCCTCGTGCAACTTACCCAGCAAGGTGATGAAATTCTCCTGCAAAACAGAGTAATGGTCGGTCTTCACTAATTTGATCTTGCAAATATGAGAAGGAAGTTAGCTATATAATGCTTGTATGAGTCAGTGACATTAATTATCATCCAGTGACAGTCATGTATAGAGTTAATAGCGTGGCAAAATCCAGGTAATTTTTATTAAATTTAGTTTAATATTATCTAAGCAGTTTTATAGTAAGTATATTTAGAAGGATAAATCACTATGAGACAGATATAAATTTTCTTGTGTCGGTTACTAAGTGGCACATAGAGGTTAAATCTTAGGAGGTCTTTACCGGGTATGATGAATATTATGAGACAAACACAACCAAACCTTGGAGAAGGTTTACAGCAGCTGTAATATCTAGGCTTGGAAACCTGGTTTGGTTAAGTAGATAACAAAGTGACTCACTCGGTCTGCAGGAACTCCACCTCGTTGGGTTGGATACTCCCAGATGAGATCCAGACCGTCGAAGCCGTGTGCCTTTAACAGTTCTACGGTAGAGGTGACAAATATCTGTGTCTTGGCAGGATCGGCGGCCATCTGCAGAGAATCATAGAAAATAACTCGACCACATAGGTATAACGTGTCTAGTATTTGAACTCCACCTTTTCCTACTTTAGTTTATTACTTTGTATGATGTGGTTTTATCTAAGGTTTAGTTTCACCATAAAATAAATACATAAGTAATTTAAATGTAAAGAAAATATCTAGAGACGCACATTGGAGTATGATGTGGAGCCCTCGTTATAGCCACCAACGGACAGCTGGGTGATCAGTTTGGGGTTCAACTTCTTGAGGTCAGTGAATCTGTTATAGCCACATTTGCCCCAGTTGGCACACAGGTCGTTCCATGGGTCCAGAACCTGCAAAGTGAATCATCAATTGTTCAGTGACATTAAATTGCCTTTAACATCTATAAAGAATACCCGGTAGTGTTTTAAACGTGTAAAATTGTCAACTCAAATGCAAAGGCAAATAAATAAAAGCCACTGATTTATCATGAGTGGTCGTTCTTTTTGGGAATGGCTACCTGGAAGATTGATACTCCTAAGTAGTAATCATCAGCGTCAATACCGAGTTATTTATGAACTAGTTGTTGCTCACCTCGATCTTGTTGTCAGTGCCAAGTCCGGCAAAGGTATAGACAACATGGGTGCAGATGTTCGGGTCTATGTCCTCTACGTCACACTTGCCGTCTCTGACACGGTAGGTGGCCCACGATGCGTAGTAGCACACCATTACGCTCTCTACACAATGAAAATAGATAATTGTTCTGATAGACACTAGTTCTTAAAGGTTAGGTTATTAGTTGGGCCGAATGGAAGTGTCAGTGGGGACTCGGTATGTAACTGTCAGGGACGCTGTGTCAGTGGGGACTCGGTATGTAACTGTCAGGGACGCTGTGTCAGTGGGGACTCAGTATGTAACTGTCAGGGATGCTGTGTCAGTGGGGACTCAGTATGTAACTGTAAGGGACTCTGTTGGGTATAAAAACCCATACAGTACTGTCACACAATATTACAAGTGCATGAGTATGTAGATGTATCTTTTGTATTGATTTCAAATATATCACCGTTAAAGTTGGCTTGTTCTGTGCTCTCGGGGAATTAAATAGGGCATTGTGAACCAATGTAGAGACATAGGGATTCATTTTGTGTACTGAGTATGCATGCTGAGGATATTAGGAAGTGTGTGTAGAGTACAGTATTTCTATATGAATTTCAGCCCTCTCTTCTCTGCTTCTCCACTTGTCTTAATTAACTGTCCGCTACCGTTTCCTTTCCTTCTTTGATATATATATATATATATATATATATATACAGGGCCGGATTCAGGAGTGGGCAAAGTGGGCAGCTGCCAAGGGGCCTCCACATGTGTGGTAGTAGCTATATCAGGGATGGTCGACTTGAAACCACATGAATGACTCCAGTCATGTCTCACTTTTGTGTGTGTGTGTGTGTGTGTGTTGGGAATTTGTACATTATCAATAAATATACAGTTAATTAAAAATTTCTCAATGTTCTAATTTCCTCAATATAACTGCATATGGCTTCAAAATTCTCCAAAGAAGTGCTCAAATTTCAAAATTTTCCCGGGAGGCTTACAGCGCCCCCCAGAACTCCCAGATGTTTAGGCTCGCTTCACTCGCCACCCCACCCTCTTGGGTAGTTATAATGAGGGGGGCCTCCACAAAGAGGCTGCCCATATTCCTCCACAGGTCTAAATCCGGCACTATATATATATATATTATATATATATATATATATATATATATATATATATATATATATATATATATATATATACACTTCATGTAAATCCACAATGAAAACGTGGATAAGATAAATCTTGATAAAATCACACGGGAAAATGGAAACAACGGAGTACCTTAGCTTTCGTCTTTATTCAAGACATCTTCAGAGGCAACTGGATTACATGGACAGAGAGGCTTAAATATACAGGGTGACCTTAAAAACATGAGGTCAGGTCATAATGATGACATCCACTAATCCCCACACCAACACACACGTAGAGGAGCTTCAGTTGCCTCTGAAGATGTCTTGAATAAAGACGAAAGCTAAGGTACTCCGTTGTTTCCATTTTCCCGTGTGATTTTATCAAGATATATATATACATATACTATGAATTCCTCTCTTTAAACAAACTCGGTGAGTGTTATATCGGCACATGTTTGATTTCTTCCGCTTTTTATCTAGCAAAATCAAAGCAACGCGTGACTATAGAGTTTTACAGAATGTAATATAGACAGATGATGTTAGAGCGAGTCTTGCCTGTGACAGAGAGCGTGATGGCGAGGAGAGAAAGCACTGTGAGCAGCTTCATTGTAGCTGTTCCTCCTCTACAAGTGGTGCTCATGATAGAGGTGTTTTTACTTTTATACAAGAAAAGTGACTCAGAGAAAGTGAGTGCGCAAGCGCAGACACAGAGCAGGTCGTCAAGAACATAATTGCCACACCGATACTTGACTGTCAGCTGCACCTATCTCAGCAAACCTCGCTATCGCTACAGAGAATATTATAATTTCCTCTCATCTTTTTCTTTTATTATAGAACATTGACTTGTACTTTAGTACCTAGAATAGACTTCTTGTGAACATTTTCTTTTTCTGAACAATTATGTTCACCCGAATTAATCATCTATCAGTGAAATGCCCCTTAGTAAAGTACAGTCAAAATCAAAAGTTCGCTGAAAATCACCTGCCAGCCTTATGTTTCTGTTCCTAACACACAAATAGCGCTCTTTGACCTGCAGTCCAGTCACAAAAAGACGACGACTCCACACGTTGATTGAAAAAATATCATCTGTGTGTTATGAGCAGAACCATAATGCTGGCAGGTGTTTTTGACAAGCATTGCATATACTCTCCCATCTACCTTCTAATAAATTGTTAGATTCATTCAAAATTTAATCGTAATCACGACTACTTTCACGATTAAAACAGTAAGTGCAAACTGGTCCTTCATTTTCTTTTCTTACAATACTGAGCTCATGATTTTCAATAGTCATCTACATTCGGTCCTTTAAATGACTAGGCAAACATTTACCACCCATATCATGTCTGTAATACTCA
This sequence comes from Homarus gammarus, assembly GCA_958450375.1. Lineage (NCBI taxonomy): Eukaryota > Metazoa > Arthropoda > Malacostraca > Decapoda > Nephropidae > Homarus > Homarus gammarus. The sequence continues at coordinate 294,546 of CAUDMG010001882.1, forward strand.
GGCTGCTAGTAACAAAATATCGAGTCAGTAAGATAAATTACTATCCTCTTATAAGCATTTGTGTTAATAATATTCCAAAACTTCAGAACACTTCTGAAGGATTTAGGTCAGATACATTTCTCTATTTATAATTTTCATATTAATTTTGCGAAAATTTAGATCCATCTATTGAAGATTTAGATTTTTTCTTGTCTATTAAATGTCCGCATCATTATGAATAATGCATTATGTCTACCTTTTTGATATATCAGAAAATATGATTTAATTGCACCAGGTTGACAAACAAATTGAGTTTTTGTAGTACATTCGTTTATTTGTGTACATTCCTTTTGAAAAACTCAACATTGTAATCATGAATACACATAATGTAATGTAATCGTAATCGTAATCAATTACATCTATTTTACTGTAATCGTAATTGTAATCGATTACATTACCGATGTAATCGCCCCATGTCTGGTGTAGAGGGGGCCTAAGTGGCCTAAAATGTCTATCACTATCCTTTAAATATAATAATAATAATAATAATAATAATAATAATAAAGAACCATAAAGAAATACAAAACTGAAAAAAAGATCATTAATGAGAGACGATGTATGTATGTTGTGTTGTAAAAGCAAGAGAAACAATTGAGATCCTGCAATTGTGAGTAAATGAGGTAGAAAGTCAGATCAGCAACCTGGGACTTGGTCACAATTTTCGTGATGTCATATGGCAGCAGGGTCTACCATTAGACAACGCATTATGCTTCTAATATCTTCCCAGGCGGTAGTACCTCCCTGTTTTATAGCTGCCTACTTCCTAACAAAAAAACCCCCCAAAACCCCACCCAAAAAAAAAAACCAAAAAAAAAAACCCCCAAAAAAAAAAAAAAAACCAAAAAAAAAAAAACAAAAAAAAAAAAAAAAAAAAAAAAAAAAAAAAAAACAAAAAAAAAAACAAAAAAAAAAGAAAAAAAAAAAACCCCACCCAAAACAAAAAAAAAAAACCCCACCAAAAAGAACCAAAAAAAAAAAAAAAAAAAAAAAAAGCAAAACCACCACCCCCACCAAAAAAAAAACACCAAAAAAAAAAAACAAAAAAAACCCCCCCCCCCCACCACCCCAAAAAAAAAAAAAAAAAAAAAAAACCCCAAAAAAAACCACAAAAAAAACCCCCAAAGCTATAAAACAGAGGAGGTACTACGGGGGCCTGGGAAGATATTGAAGCATAATGCGTTGTCTAATGGTTAGACCCTGCCCTGGCCCATATGACATCACGAAAATTGTGACCAAGTCCCAGGTTGCCCCCCTTGGAAAAAAAAAAAATCTGACGTTCTACCTCATTTACTCACATGCCAGATCTCAATTGTTTCTCTGCTTTTACAACACACATACATACATCGTCTCTCATTAGTGATCTTTTTTTCAGTTTGTATTTCTTTATGGGTTCTTTATTATTATTATTATTAATTATTAATTATTATTATATTTAAAAGGATAGTGGATAACATTTTAGGCGCACTTAGTCCCCCTCTACCCAACATGGGTCGATTACATCGGTAATGTAATCGATTTACATTACTAATAACAGTAATAGATTTAATTGATTACGAAAAAATGAAAAAAAAATTTAAAAAAAATAAATTTAAAGTAAAAAAAAGTTATAAAAAATAAAAAAAATTTTAGAGAAAAAAAATAATAATTATTAAAAATTAAAATAAAAGAAAGATTGGAAAAACAAAAAATAAAAATTATAAAAAAAATAAATAATATTAGAAAAATTAAAAAAAAATATAAATTGAAAAGAAAAAAAAAAAATAAGAAAAAAAAAAAAAAAAAAATTTAAAAAAAATAAAGGAAACAAAATTTAAAAGAATAATAAATGGATTATAAAGAAAAGAAATATAAAAATAATTTAATAAATTAAAAAAAAAAATACTTAAATATAAAAAAAAAAGAATAAAAAATAAAAAAAAAATTTAAAAATAAAAATAAAAAAAATTAAATAATATAAGAAAAAAAATATTAGAAAAAAAAAATAATTTAAAAAAAAATTAATAAGAAATACAATATGTTATAAAAATAAAATAATTAAAAAAATTCATTTACCTTATGTGGATTCATGATTACAATGTTGAGTTTTTCAAAAGGAATGTACACAAATAAACGAATGTACTACAAAAACTCAATTTGTTTGTCAACCTGGTGCAATTAAATCATATTTTCTGATATATCAAAAAGGTAGACATAATGCATTATTCATAATGATGCGGACATTTAATAGACAAGAAAAAATCTAAATCTTCAATAGATGGATCTAAATTTTCGCAAAATTAATATGAAAATTATAAATAGAGAAATGTATCTGACCTAAATCCTTCAGAAGTGTTCTGAAGTTTTGGAATATTATTAACACAAATGCTTATAAGAGGATAGTAATTTATCTTACTGACTCGATATTTTGTTACTAGCAGCCTGAGTATTACAGACATGATATGGGTGGTAAATGTTTGCCTAGTCATTTAAAGGACCGAATGTAGATGACTATTGAAAATCATGAGCTCAGTATTGTAAGAAAAGAAAATGAAGGACCAGTTTGCACTTACTGTTTTAATCGTGAAAGTAGTCGTGATTACGATTAAATTTTGAATGAATCTAACAATTTATTAGAAGGTAGATGGGAGAGTATATGCATTGCTTGTCAAAAACACCTGCCAGCATTATGGTTCTGCTCATAACACACAGATGATATTTTTTCAATCAACGTGTGGAGTCGTCGTCTTTTTGTGACTGGACTGCAGGTCAAAGAGCGCTATTTGTGTGTTAGGAACAGAAACATAAGGCTGGCAGGTGATTTTCAGCGAACTTTTGATTTTGACTGTACTTTACTCAGGGGCATTTCACTGATAGATGATTAATTCGGGTGAACATAATTGTTCAGAAAAAGAAAATGTTCACAAGAAGTCTATTCTAGGTACTAAAGTACAAGTCAATGTTCTATAATAAAAGAAAAAGATGAGAGGAAATTATAATATTCTCTGTAGCGATAGCGAGGTTTGCTGAGATAGGTGCAGCTGACAGTCAAGTATCGGTGTGGCAATTATGTTCTTGACGACCTGCTCTGTGTCTGCGCTTGCGCACTCACTTTCTCTGAGTCACTTTTCTTGTATAAAAGTAAAAACACCTCTATCATGAGCACCACTTGTAGAGGAGGAACAGCTACAATGAAGCTGCTCACAGTGCTTTCTCTCCTCGCCATCACGCTCTCTGTCACAGGCAAGACTCGCTCTAACATCATCTGTCTATATTACATTCTGTAAAACTCTATAGTCACGCGTTGCTTTGATTTTGCTAGATAAAAAGCGGAAGAAATCAAACATGTGCCGATATAACACTCACCGAGTTTGTTTAAAGAGAGGAATTCATAGTATATGTATATATATATCTTGATAAAATCACACGGGAAAATGGAAACAACGGAGTACCTTAGCTTTCGTCTTTATTCAAGACATCTTCAGAGGCAACTGAAGCTCCTCTACGTGTGTGTTGGTGTGGGGATTAGTGGATGTCATCATTATGACCTGACCTCATGTTTTTAAGGTCACCCTGTATATTTAAGCCTCTCTGTCCATGTAATCCAGTTGCCTCTGAAGATGTCTTGAATAAAGACGAAAGCTAAGGTACTCCGTTGTTTCCATTTTCCCGTGTGATTTTATCAAGATTTATCTTATCCACGTTTTCATTGTGGATTTACATGAAGTGTATATATATATATATATTATATATATAATATATATATTATATATATATATATATATATATATATATATATATAGTGCCGGATTTAGACCTGTGGAGGAATATGGGCAGCCTCTTTGTGGAGGCCCCCCTCATTATAACTACCCAAGAGGTGTGGGGTGGCGAGTGAAGCGAGCCTAAACATCTGGGAGTTCTGGGGGGCGCTGTAAGCCTCCCGGGAAAATTTTGAAATTTGAGCACTTCTTTGGAGAATTTTGAAGCCATATGCAGTTATATTGAGGAAATTAGAACATTGAGAAATTTTTAATTAACTGTATATTTATTGATAATGTACAAATTCCCAACACACACACACACAACACACACAAAAGTGAGACATGACTGGAGTCATTCATGTGGTTTCAAGTCGACCATCCCTGATATAGCTACTACCACACATGTGGAGGCCCCTTGGCAGCTGCCCACTTTGCCCACTCCTGAATCCGGCCCTGTATATATATATATATATATATATATCAAAGAAGGAAAGGAAACGGTAGCGGACAGTTAATTAAGACAAGTGGAGAAGCAGAGAAGAGAGGGCTGAAATTCATATAGAAATACTGTACTCTACACACACTTCCTAATATCCTCAGCATGCATACTCAGTACACAAAATGAATCCCTATGTCTCTACATTGGTTCACAATGCCCTATTTAATTCCCCGAGAGCACAGAACAAGCCAACTTTAACGGTGATATATTTGAAATCAATACAAAAGATACATCTACATACTCATGCACTTGTAATATTGTGTGACAGTACTGTATGTGTTTTTATACCCAACAGAGTCCCTTACAGTTACATACTGAGTCCCCACTGACACAGCATCCCTGACAGTTACATACTGAGTCCCCACTGACACAGCGTCCCTGACAGTTACATACCGAGTCCCCACTGACACAGCGTCCCTGACAGTTACATACCGAGTCCCCACTGACACTTCCATTCGGCCCAACTAATAACCTAACCTTTAAGAACTAGTGTCTATCAGAACAATTATCTATTTTCATTGTGTAGAGAGCGTAATGGTGTGCTACTACGCATCGTGGGCCACCTACCGTGTCAGAGACGGCAAGTGTGACGTAGAGGACATAGACCCGAACATCTGCACCCATGTTGTCTATACCTTTGCCGGACTTGGCACTGACAACAAGATCGAGGTGAGCAACAACTAGTTCATAAATAACTCGGTATTGACGCTGATGATTACTACTTCGGAGTATCAATCTTCCAGGTAGCCATTCCCAAAAAGAACGACCACTCATGATAAATCAGTGGCTTTTATTTATTTGCCTTTGCATTTGAGTTGACAATTTTACACGTTTAAAACACTACCGGGTATTCTTTATAGATGTTAAAGGCAATTTAATGTCACTGAACAATTGATGATTCACTTTGCAGGTTCTGGACCCATGGAACGACCTGTGTGCCAACTGGGGCAAATGTGGCTATAACAGATTCACTGACCTCAAGAAGTTGAACCCCAAACTGATCACCCAGCTGTCCGTTGGTGGCTATAACGAGGGCTCCACATCATACTCCAATGTGCGTCTCTAGATATTTTCTTTACATTTAAATTACTTATGTATTTATTTTATGGTGAAACTAAACCTTAGATAAAACCACATCATACAAAGTAATAAACTAAAGTAGGAAAAGGTGGAGTTCAAATACTAGACACGTTATACCTATGTGGTCGAGTTATTTTCTATGATTCTCTGCAGATGGCCGCCGATCCTGCCAAGACACAGATATTTGTCACCTCTACCGTAGAACTGTTAAAGGCACACGGCTTCGACGGTCTGGATCTCATCTGGGAGTATCCAACCCAACGAGGTGGAGTTCCTGCAGACCGAGTGAGTCACTTTGTTATCTACTTAACCTAACCAGGTTTCCAAGCCTAGATATTACAGCTGCTGTAAACCTTCTCCAAGGTTTGGTTGTGTTTGTCTCATAATATTCATCATACCCGGTAAAGACCTCCTAAGATTTAACCTCTATGTGCCACTTAGTAACCGACACAAGAAAATTTATATCTGTCTCATAGTGATTTATCCTTCTAAATATACTTACTATAAAACTGCTTAGATAATATTAAACTAAATTTAATAAAAATTACCTGGATTTTGCCACGCTATTAACTCTATACATGACTGTCACTGGATGATAATTAATGTCACTGACTCATACAAGCATTATATAGCTAACTTCCTTCTCATATTTGCAAGATCAAATTAGTGAAGACCGACCATTACTCTGTTTTGCAGGAGAATTTCATCACCTTGCTGGGTAAGTTGCACGAGGCGCTGCACACCAACGGTATGATACTAACAGTGGCTGTGGCTGCTTTGAAGAGCACTATTGACCAGGCCTACGACATCCCCGCCATGGTGGATGTGGTGGACCTGGTGAACGTGATGACATATGACCTACACGGGCCTTGGGAAAAGTACACACATCATCAGTCTACCCTCTATGCTTACAAAGATGACCATGGCGATACTTTTTATCTCAATCAGGTACAATATTCAACTTCTTGTCGGGAAAGATGACTTGTCACATATAAAACTTTGCCTGAAGCGTAGTAATGTTTATTAAAACTACGTCACACAAATTATATGTTGGTCGATTATCAAATAAAACTCTAATTGGAACTTTGATGCAGAACTTCTCCATCAACTACTGGATAGACGGAGGAATGCCGAGTACCAAGCTAACACTGGGTATGCCTCTTTACGGCCGCTGCTGGACCTTGGATAATCCTGATCAGCACGGCTATTATGCCCGAGCCAGCCGCCCAGGAAGAGCAGGACCATTAACACAGACCGAGGGCATGATGGGGTACAATGAGGTAAACTGTGTCGTTAGATGTTATGTTTATACTGACTATAATACTCTTACACGTTTAAACGGGATTGTTGTGTGTGTGAATTTTCATCACTCATGTTGTACATTTCTCCGTCACTGATGGTCTAATGTTATTGTCCTTCAGATCTGCGATTTTATAAACAAAGATGGTTGGACTGTGGTAGTGGAGGAAGGGTGTAATGAACCTTACACCTATAACATGGCCTACGGCAATATCTGGTGTTCATACGAAGACCACGATTCTTGTGTTATCAAGGTGAGGTGTTGTTAAGTCCAGCAATAGTAGAGAACAACATACTGGCAAATACATAAGACTAACACTTTGCTGAACTAAACACTAAACTCTCTTTATAATATTCACGTATAGGTTTCTGGCAGACAAGAAGCATTACAGTTATTTATCAATTCTTTCTTTATTTATATGTTAAGTAAGAGAATTTGATGCAGCATTTCTGTTGTAATTATATAATCAATATGACAAACTTTTCTTTTACGTCAAAAGTGTTTGGTGTTGGTATTGTGTGGCTAATATTAACGGTGTGTGTGCAGGCCAATTACGCCAAGGAAAAAAATCTTGCTGGCCTGATGGTGTGGACGATTGATACTGACGACTTCCACGCCGAATGTACCACCCGTGATTTCGACTTAATTAGAACCTTAGCGGACACCTTCGTAGGCACCATACGGGACAAGTAAGTCAGTCAATTCATTGTGAGTCAGTAGTTACTCACCTTCAACCACACGAGTCACTTTGAGCCCATCACCAACTACATGAGTCACTTTGAGCCCATCTAACCACACGAGTCACTTTGACCACATCACCAACCACATGAGTCACTCTGAGCCCATCACCAACCATGAGTCACCTTTTGACCATTTTATGACTCATTATAAACTACGTGATAAAAGATACTGAACAATAATCCATTTCATGTATTATAACAATCCATTTATTTTTACTTTCCAGCACTGATGACTAGGAGAGTTTTTCTCCTGGTTGTGTTACACCAATAAAACATTTTAATATCTTTGGGGTTATTTTTTCCTAATTTTGAAATATATGGCCATTGCTATGTAACACAGACACACACACACACACACACACACACACACACACACACACATTAATCCATCAATGATTACATATTATAAGAAACTGATTTCTGTATAACACTTAATAACATGCATGTTTTAATTTTATGAAAAATGTGGCAGAAAAATACATAAGTGAACTATAATGTGAAAATAACCTGAAAATGGTATATGGGTCATTATGAAAAGTCAGCTATACAGTATACCAGTAAGTTTCTTCTGTTTTTGTCTGTGCCTTCAATAAAGATAGATAACAAGCTTAGTAGAAGAATTACGTGAGGTAGAATTATAATGTAAAACGTCTTTAAAAGAACTGTGGCCTAGGAACTTAACCTCAGCTATCCATGGCTTAATTGCTTTCAAAATGTCAGCCCGCCCTTGCCAACACTCTCCCCTGAGAACCACAGTACAGTACTGTAATTGTTATGCTCGATAAGCTTCTTGAGAATATTAAGTTTATTTTTTTCAATCACACTTTAAAAACAATCTTACAGTGCTACAGTAACATCACGTAAACATTTCTTTTTAGTCAATATAATATACTATAGGACTAGATGTGTGTCTGTTTGTGTGTCTGTTCTGGGCAGCCGATACGGTACAATCGTTTTTCATCAAACTTGGTGGAAAAATCGCAAAAAATTCGTAGAGTGGAACAAACCTGGTCCCATGTCGATGATTTCTTTAGGAAGGCATTAGTTAACAATTTTATTTACGATGGAAAACGATGCAAGTCTACGGACGTGGAGCACCCTAATTAACCATGCAAGTCTACGGACTTGGCACACCCTCACTCGCTGTACGCTGTCACGAGCGTTCAAACTCTCACAAGGGCACGAACGTGCCCGCGATCACTTGTAAGCTGCTAACCCAACACTGATATAATGTTCCCCTACATACAATCAAGACAATCTTGATGTTACCCGATA
>CAUDMG010001883.1:0-41467 GCA_958450375.1 Homarus gammarus
CGTGTGTTCAGGTATTCCGCGTATTCAGGCGTTCCGTCCGTTTAGGTGTTCCATGTGTTCAGGAGTTCCGTGTGTTTAGGCGTTCCGTGTGTTCAGATGTTTCGTGTGTTCAGGTGTTCCGTGTGTTCAGGTGTTCCGTGTGTAATAGGCCCCTGTCTCATCAACAGAACGTATTATATAAATGGGTCAATACATCTGATATTATATTCAGATTCACCACCCTGTAACTTTCCACTGTCTATGAGTAAGACATGAGATGGACACGTGAGCGGGCAACTTACCCAAGAGGGCGAGACCCATAGCTCAGCATATCTGTAAGCACGCACTGCGATGCCCCCAAGCTTCAGTAGCTCACCTCAACTCATATCGTAAGGACGTGACCTAACGTTTATCATACATAAACGCCGTCCCTTTCTCATTCACTCCTAGACAGTGAGACTTACGGTTGATATACACTCAGGAATTATATCTACAACCTTTTATAATAAAACAAAGGAACTACCGTTTGGGTTTCGTTACTTAAAACCCAAATATAAATATGTGTGAACGGACTGGTTAATTGGACAAGCAGCCGATTCATATAGGTGGCAAGCGGTGTGTACGGATTCTTCAAACTGGTAGTCGTATCATCCGTCTGTGTCTTGTGAAAAACAAGAAACCACACAGCAGTGACGCGTTACATAATCCGAGTGTTTAAAACTATATCCCGTATTGAGACGATATGTAGTGAGCGCTCCTTATCTCTGTCACATACAAATACGTGCAGAATTCGTAATATACAAATATTACAGCCTGTTGGTACATATCCAGATTGAGCCGGTTGAGATAGACTCCACTCAGCATTCCCTAGACATTACAGTGTTGCAGTGTTGAAAAACAGTTTCGTAGCCTGGAATTCAATTGGTATTTCACTAGCAGCTGAGCAGTATTGTTGTGTCGTCAGCGCGAATTACGAAGTTCCGGTGTCATCATACAGATCTCCATATATACGTGGACTGTGAAGACTGGGCACACGGTAGTTTTCGCCAGCGAACCAGCAACCACCAGTGTGATAACCAATCATAGTTTTCTGATCGCCGGAGGAGGAACTCACCTAAATCAAGTGGACTCGTCTCTCACCAAAGCAGAAGCGTCATCTCGTTGCCAAGGAAACCAGCAGCAGCGCACGCACCCTAGGAAGAGGCCCCACCCACACTCCACCCAGAACTCTTGAAGGATCACATTTTCTATACAGACGTACTACTCTGTATAAATAGGTATTTAAATTACATAGTTCTACACACATGAACACGTTCGAGAGATATCTTCACACCGATAGGTTCGTCGGATAGGATTATTTCAATGATAAAGTGTCGAATGTAAGATTAATGTATTGAAATCCTATAATTTACAGTAGTTTGTAAGTGTCTGTCTTCTTATTGATAGTTTAATAATTAACTACAAAACATATTCATTTGTCTTGTAAATGAGAGGCAAGTGATCTACTTACTGTTAAGTATTCATTGACCCAAGGGGGCTAATAGATAATTTCTAAGTTTCCCATGTCTAATGTAGATGAAATCGAACGCCTAGCGCAATTGTTTGCTGATAACCAACTCATCAATGATCAAGCCCAGACTGACATAGATTTTGAGTATGGAACACAGTTAAATGAGTCGGTAGGAAGTAGTGAGAAAGTTATAGACGAATCATTTGACGACTTAAACCGTCGTACCCTACGGTCTGGTAATCACTATAGTACCTCACCTAAGTATACTAAAGCAGTTACCCCTGTTACAGGTGATAGTGTGTCTGTTGCTAAATCGGTAACAACCTTATTAACCCAGCCTTCTGTTAAGAGTAAGAATACTAACTTGCTTAATAACACTAAAATGGCTTCGTCTAACCCTCACACCAGTACTACTACCACACCTAAAGCTGATAATGTTATTAATATCATGCAGCGCGGTGATTATGTTCGAAATTTCACGGGACAAGACGATTATAGGGTCGCACATTTTATTCGTGCATGTGAAGATAGCATGCGCAATAGTCACATAACGACTGACGAAGAAAAGAAAGCATATGTACGTTCCCATATAACGCAGGGTTCCTATGCAGGCAGTCGTTTAAATGCGTTTGGTTTACAAAGCCCTGACTATGAAAAGTTCAAGCGAACGCTAATTGGGATTTTTGGGGGTAGGTCACAGCTGGGCCAACTGCAATGGATCTTCAGATGGTTGGATCGCTGTATTCCAGGTATACGAAACGAGGTTCGCCAGGACATGCAAGCGACCTTCCGGTCATCAGGCTGGTACAACTCACGGGGTGATATGCCACCGGACAATGTGGAAACATTGATAGAACTAATAAGTTTTCTTCTTTCCGTCCGTGTTCCCTTATATAGCCGGGCACAGGAAGTACAGTATGAACCACCCTTGGATATGGTGGAATACGCAAACAAGCTCTGTCCCCAGGCTACGGGCCCCTTAATGGCGCAACCCTCAGTGACGTCACCACAACCCCAGCCGTCACAGATGCCACAGATGCCTCACCTCCAGACTCCTTATGCGACACACTTAGCTCCGATCGCTCCTCCCCGCCTAACATATAAACAGAAAACATCGTTACGATGCGCACATTGTAATAAACGTGGCCACGTAATGGAAGATTGTTTTCAGCTCCGAGGTAATAGTGCTAATTTTAAGGCCACACCCGGTGCAAAGCCATTCTCAAGGTCAAACAGAGAGGGAGCCAAAGCAGCACCTCCTCCTCCTACCCAGACAGCGCGCAAATGGTGCGCTCTTCACAAATCGACATCTCATAGTTCACATGAGTGCGATATACTAATAAAGGCTAGGGGAGTGGACCTAAGTGAAACGGAGGTGTCGTATAGGCGCAAGCAGAAACGTCCCCAGGACAAGTCATCGGGGGAAGACCAGCGCACACTACAGCACGGAGAGGGATAGATAGGGTAATTCCCACCCCTCCTCACAGCACTTCTATAGCGGCCTCATTAATAGCGGCGCTTAGAAAAGTGGAAGTGTTGTCAGTGCCGGTGAGAGTGGATAATACCAGATTGGCTCTTGATATAGACACAGGTGCTTGCGCTAATGTATTGGCCTTGACATCATATCACGAGTTACAACGTAAATTCCCTCACCGCAAATTCAAATGGAGGCCTAGTAACGCTGAGCTCGAAGGAGTTTCAGGTACTCAGCTGAGCATCAAAGGAATGGTGACGTTACCACTCAGATTCTCAAGACGTGGTACGCCCTTCTACGCGGACTTTTATATAGTTCAGCAGTTCAATTTGCCAGCTGACGGGTTACTTGGTCTACCAACTCTTCGAAAGAACATGATAGATGTTCATCCACGTAATAATAGTGTTACGTTTAAAGGTGTTTCCTACACAGCAATGAGTCATTCTGAACCTATGCTCACCGCTAGGACGAAAGTGTTGTCTACCAATCCTATTAAGAGGAAGGCGGATCATGCGTCAGAGATATCTCTCGACCTCAACCACACACCTTCCCAGCGTGATTACAGCAGCAAGAGTTGGAAGATAGTACCTGCAATGTTGAAGAGTACTCTCCATTACCAGAATGAGGAATTCACCAACGCAACAATCCTGTGAGCTGAAGTGAACATTAGTTTCTGCAAATGATTCGTTCACTGCCCAGGGTGTGACAGGACGTGACTGGAGTTGTTGAGACTACTCATCAATCAACATCCTGTCAACAAAATTCTTTCGTATGGCGTCAACAACCCCCAGTTACCAGCACCCAGCACCCACCCTAGTGATGATGACACATCCGGTCTGAGAGATGGTCTCTGCATTCTGAGGTATGGTGTTGTGGATGACGTTGTGTGACAATTAGCGGCGGTTTGCTGTACTCAGGATTTTTGTGAGCATTGACCCAATCACCGGACCTTGGAATCAGCTGTGTCTACTGTGGGACACACACACACACAAGTCTACGGGATTGCGGCAGCAATTTCACATTATCAAGAAATTAAAGAAAGGATGTTATGTGTGTGATTTTCTAGATATCACAGCAATGTCGAAGTGCAACCAAATATATTCCTAATTCGAGGTATTGTTGCGAATTGCCAACAGACTCGACTGGCCAGGATAGATCAAATAGCACCACATGTTAAGGTGATCGATCATCCTCAGGGCAAGACACGCCTGTTAGAGCTGCTTGCCGACTACAGAAATAGTAGCCTTGCCAGGGGAAACGCTAGGTCAGACAGATTTAACATCCCATCATATAGCGTTAAAGGAAGGAACCAACCCTATTTACGTACCAGCTTATAGACTACCTCATAGCCAGCGCGCTGTAGTGCAAGATATGGTACAGGGTATGTTAGATGAGAATGTCATTAGACACTCAAAATCCCCCTTTAATAGCCCATTATTCCTCGTCCCGAAAAAGGATGGTGGATGGCGCCCTGTCATAGATTTCAGGCGCGTAAATAATCAAACAATCCCTGATAGGTACCCAATGCCTATCTTGAGTGACATATTGCAATCCTTAGGCAAGGATAATGCGGTATTTAGCAACTTAGATTTGCTTAGTGGGTATTGGCAAATACCACTCGATGAAAAATCACGAGAAATCACGGCATTTAGCACGCCTCTAGGCCACTTTGAGTTTCTACGAATGCCATTTGGTCTCAGAAATGCCCCACTAACATTTCAAAGAATGATCAACACCCTGTTTGCCGGACTAATTGGTAACACAGTCTGCGCTTATTTGGATGATCTAATAGTAGTCAGTAAGGACGTCGATTCCCATCTGATAAAACTGCGTGAAGTTTTGGCCAAACTTTCCACAGCAGGACTCAAAATAAAACTCTCAAAGTGCGAGTTTTTAAAATCCAGAATCCATTTCCTTGGTCATGTAGTCGACGGTGAGGGCATACACACAGTTAATGATAAAGTCAAAGCTGTATCTCAGTTCCCGCGTCCTACCTCAAATGATCATGTGCGTAGCCTTCTCGGATTATCTGGTTATAATCGTTCCTTTATCAAGGACTATGCAACATTAGCATCGCCCCGAACGAGGTTGCTCAAAAAAAGATGCAGTGTTTATATAGGATGCTGAACACGAGGAAAGTTTTACGGCATTGAAGACAGCGCTAACCAATGCCCCGGTTCTAGCATTCCCAGACTACACTCAACCTTTCACTCTCTGTACTGACGCTCCCGGAATTGGAGTCGGAGCAGTGCTCATGCAAGAGGACACGCGTGGGAAGTTTAGAGTGATAGCATTTGCAAGTCGCAAACTAATCGATGCTGAAACACGTTATTCGGTGACGCATTTAGAAACGTTAGCCGTTGTGTGGGCACTTAAGAAGTTCAAAGACATTATCTTTGGCTACAAGATAACTGTTTTTACTGATCATGCGGCAGTCACCGAACTGTTCCATGGCAGAAACTTATCAGGCAGATTAGCACGCTGGTATCTGACAATTCAAGAGTTTGACCCCGAATTTAGGTATTTACCTGGGAGGGCGAATGTTGTCGCCGACGCTCTGTCAAGAAATATAGCACCAGTAATGCCTGTATCAGCATTCACTCTTTCGCAGCTGGAAGATGAGCAACGACGCGACCCATATTGGTCAGCTGTTATTTTTGCTCTCGAATCGGGCGAGGATGTTAAACTCCCCAAGTTATTTCTTCCCTTAAGTCAGTTTGAATTACGACATAACATACTCAATAGGACGAGAAAATCTCCTGAGGGTAATGTGTCTCAAATAGTCGTACCTGACACGTTGCGCAAAGCAGTAATGACATTGTTCCACGATGTCCCACAAGCAGGTCACCAAGGTCGTGATAAATGCTTAGCGGATTTACGAAAGAAGTATTTCTGGAACACTATGAAGAAAGACATAGAATTACACATAGCTAATTGTTTGGCATGTGCTCAACATAAAGGATCAACAGGATCACCTGCCCCGATTCTACAATATCCTACACCAGACCGTCCGTTTGACACAGTCGCTGTTGATGTGTTACAACTCCCAATGAGTCATCAGGGATCAGGATACGTCTTAGTGTGTGTGGATCATTTTTCCAGGTTCGTGGTCTTGGTCCCACTAAAAAGCAAAACGGCCGAAGCAGTAGCCTATGCATTAGTGATGAATCTCATATGTCCATATACTACGCCTAAAGTTCTACTCTCTGATAATGGAACAGAGTTCAAGAATGAGCTAATAGAGCATATATGTTTACAATATGGAATTAAACAAACTTTTGTGACAGCTTATCATCCACAGGCTAATGGCCTTGTTGAAAGAACCAATCGTAAAATCCTAGAAATACTGCGTCCAATCGTTAGTGGTTTTCAATACGCATGGGAGGATTGGTTACCGCAGGTTGCAGCGTCTATTAATGGGTCAGTTAATAGCTCTACGGGCAAAACACCCTACTATATTGTCTATGGCACAGATAAACGTCTGCCTTACGACATCCTTACAGAGGCGCCATACCCGGTATATAATACGGATGATTTTGCGGCAAAACAAATTCATGTCTTTACAGAAATTCATAACCAAGTACGATCACAGCTAGCGGCGTCACGCGCCGAAATGATCATCAAACAGCATAAACATGCTAAACCTATCGCACTGAACGTTGGGGACGCTGTTATGTTACAGGTACCTGAAAGGAACTCCAAACTTTCGGCGAAATTTTCTGGTCCATTCCGCATAATCTCAAAAGAAGCAGGCAACAAATTCAAAATATGGAAGCCTAATGCACAGATCGCAGATGTCGTGCACGCGGATCGTCTGAAGAAGACCCAGATAAATGTCTTACCTCAAGTTGATGATAATGTGATTGATACATCCTTACAGACTGTTCAGAAGCAAAATGTCCCAAATGACTATTGTATGAAACTACGTTCTGCGAGTAGAAGTTAACTCGTACTTTCGCGTCAGATGGAAAACGTCGACGGCCAACTACAATCAGCATTGGACATTCTTCATGGTCTCAGCACAGCTTCGATGAATTCGACAATAGTTTCATGAACGTTGTCGTTCAAGCTGTATCTCAACAGAATCGTGTTATTTCTCAAACCTTTCACGCGATTACTGCTCTAGAATCAAAGGTTAATGCAATCATAATGGAGTCTAACCAAGTTTCGAGGATTGTTACTAGGTTACAGAAAGCAATCCCGACGTTAGAATGGCTCCTTTACTTCACAGAATATTTGCATGCTGCTGAAATTTCAGTTCATAAAATTGTAACCTCTAAAAATGAACTAATAGACAGCATTGTAGATGCCGGGATAGGACGTGTGGACGCGAAGCTTGTGCCTGTGCAGACGCTTCTTGAAGCTTTAAAAATAGCCAAGTGTCAGTATCATTTAACTCCGATTTTCAATGACAATGAGGTTCAATATCATTACCCACTGTTGGAGTCAACCCTCACGCACAATGCAATTCTGATCCACATTCCTATGCGAGGGCAACATGAGTTTAATGCATGGCATTTAGAACCCTTCCCCTGGTTTGTGAACGACACACTGTATACCCTAGATAGGCCTAAAGAACTTTTCTTAGTAGATGAAGAATATTCATTGTTATCAATAGAGGATTCTGAGGTACTGTCACGGTGTAAGTCGTCTTATCTACACCTACACGTATGTCCAGCCTACATTGTTTGCATTTATTCCTGCTGCAGAGGGAATATGTGAATTGGCAGTCATACAACCAAATGTACGCACAGCGTTAGCGCAATGCAGTTATAGGCCAGTTAGTCTAAAGACTGTGTTCCACGCTCACCTTCACAATGTGCAGTATTTGTTCTTTCCAAATCTCACTACTGTAATTTTAAAATGCCAAAATGGTGTTAAGCAGCTAGTTGTGAAAGGGCATTACAAGGCTCCTGATAACTGTGAAATCACTTGTAGTACATTACTGACCTTGCCTACTCATCAGCATTTTGCCTTAAATCGAAAACCCAAGTCTGCTTTAATTCCACTTCCTATAATGAATTTCACTATCAAGGATATTCAAATAGTATCAGAGAAATTATAAGTGTTAGCTTTCTTGAACGAGACACATTTTGCTGATTTGAATAATAACTTGCCATTTTATCTGTCACGGGAATTTGCACTACCAAGTCTTACGATTCCCTCTATTCTGTTAATATGTTTCTGTTCTGTTATTACCCGGCAGTATCATCCAAATTCAACATTGTTCGCAACATACTAACCCGTACGACACAAAAGTCTAGGTCCCCTGTAGTAGAGAATACCCCTACAGTAATTTCCCCAACTTAGTGTCTACATATCTGTTTATAACATGGTTAGGGTTGTCTAGGATGTACTGTACTCTGTGAGTTATTTAGGCCTCACGGAGCTCGGCTGGTAGGTGACCGAGCGATGTAATAGGCCCCTGTCTCATCAACAGAACATATTATATAAATGGGTCAATACATCTGATATTATATTCAGATTCACCACCCTGTAACTTTCCACTGTCTATGAGTAAGACATGAGATGGACACGTGAGCGGGCAACTTACCCAAGAGGGCGAGACCCATAGCTCAGCATATCTGTAAGCACGCACTGCGATGCCCCCAAGCTTCAGTAGCTCACCTCAACTCATATCGTAAGGACGTGACCTAACGTTTATCATACATAAACGCCGTCCCTTTCTCATTCACTCCTAGACAGTGAGACCTACGGTTGATATACACTCAGGAATTATATCTACAACCTTTTATAATAAAACAAAGGAACTACCGTTTGGGTTTCGTTACTTAAAACCCAAATATAAATATGTGTGAACGGACTGGTTAATTGGACAAGCAGCCGATTCACGTGTGTTCAGGCATCCCGTGTGTTTAGGTGTTCCGTGTGTACAAGTGTTCCGTGTTATAGTATTCCGTGTGGTCAGGTGTTCCATGTGTTACGTGTGTTCAGGTGTTCTGTGTATTCAGGCATTCCGTGTGTTTAGGTGTTCCGTGTGATCATGTATTCAGGTGTTCCATGTGTTCAGGCCTTCCCTGCGTTTAGGTATTCTGTGTGTTCAGGTGTTCCGCGTGTTCAGGTGTTCCGTGTGTTCAGGTGTTCCGTGTTATAGTATTCCGTGTGCTCAGATGTTCTGTGTTACTTATGTTCAGTTGTTCTGTGTATTCAGGCGTTCCGTGTGTTTAGGTGTTCCGTGTGTTCACGTATTCAGGTGTTCCATGTGTTCAGGCGCTCCATGAGATTAGGTGTTCCGTATTATCATGTATTCAGGTGTTCCATGTGTTTAGGCGTTCCGTGTGTTAAGGTGTTCCGTGTGTTCAGGTGTTCCGTGTATCTAGGTGGTCGGTGTGTTTAGGTGTTCCGTGTGTTCAGGTGTTCCGTGTTATAGTATTCCGTGTGCTAAGGTGTTCCATGTGTTCCGTGTTCAGGTGTTCCGCGTGTTTAGGCGGTCAATGTCTGAGGAGTAATGCATACACACGTTTTGTGCCCTAATAAAATCAGTGTGTGTGTGTGCGTGAATACAATAATATGAAGCACCTTAATCCTAAAAGACCCATTTTCTTATATAATCATGTACTGTATTATTTTCTTGTCATACGCACAACTCTTACACTTACATGGGGCTAAATGGCCCCCTTAAGCTAGTTTGCCATTGGGTTGTGCTTGTAGCGTATTATTTCTAAGGGGGGCGTGAGGTAGGTACGGGGAGGGGGAGGGGGGCGTGAGGTAGGTACTGGGAGGGGGAGGGGGGCGTGAGGTAGGTTCAGGGAGGGGGAGGGGGGCGTGAGGTAGGTACGGGGAGGGGGAGGGGGGCGTGAGGTAGGTACGGGGAGGGGGGCGTGAGGTAGGTACGGGAAGGGGGGCGTGAGGTAGGTACGGGGAGGGGGAGGGGTGCGTGAGGTAGGTACGGGGAGGGGGAGGGGGGCGTGAGGTAGGTACGGGGAGGGGGGCGTGAGGTAGGTACTGGGAGGGGGATTGGGGCGTGAGGTAGGTACGGGGAGGGGGAGAGGGGCGTGAGGTAGGTACTGGGAGGGGGAGGGGGGCGTGAGGTTGGTACTGGGAGGGGGAGGGGGGCGTGAGTTAGGTACGGGGAGAGGGAGGGGGGCGTGAGGTAGGTACGGGGAGGGGGAGGGGGGCGTGAGGTTGGTACTGGGAGGGGGAGGGGGGCGTGAGGTAGGTACGGGGAGGGGGGCGTGAGGTAGGTACTGGGAGGGGGAGGGGGGCTTGAGGTAGGTTACTGGGAGGGGGGCGTGAGGTAGGTACTGGGAGGGGGAGGGGGGCGTGATGTATATATATACTGACGTTGTAGTTATCTCGGTCAGACTGTAACATTTACTCGCCAAAACCCAAGACCCCTTGACAAGACCTCCACCATCACCTGCCCATTTAAGACTCATCCTGCCTGGAAGACGGTCCTCAAAGTCTAAAACGTGCAGAAGATCTTGTAGTTAGTGTCTTGCTCGGCCTTCTGGAGCCAGGGAGGAGAATGCTAGCTAATTAACAGACCTCCTGGGACTTACACCAGCAAACTAATGGACACTTCCGGAGAGATAGAGAGAGAGAGAGAGAGAGATCACGTCAAGGATGGTGTGAATAATATTGTGTTTAAAGTATTCACATATCACTTAACATATGTATTGTTGATGTTTATATAAAAAATTAGCCAAGAATCAAGTTATTTTCACTGTTCAGGAAGTTGAGTTTAACTATTTCAATCTTAAGCATTTGATAGTAAACTGTTAAACACATTCGTCAATTCGCTTAGAGAGAAAAGAAGAGGAAGAAAGAAGTGAGAGAGTTAGTCTTTCTCCTAACAAGGTTCGCTTCCGTCTCGTGAAGATGTTAAGTTACCTGCTGGGGGGGAGGGAGAGACCCGTCCTGCGTCTGTTTGTTGGTTCATCCTGTATGTCTGTTTTCAACGAGGGTAACTTAAGACAATGACTACCAGAATAATATATTAACCTCGACACAAAACTTCAAGCTTCATTCATTTTGTTTTAATTTACAGGATGGAAAAGTGATTTGTCAGAGTAAAACTTGTGTTGACATAAAAGGGAATATATTTACCTTGTCGCCAAATGGGAGAGAAGACCGTGTGCAAGTTTCATTCGCGCGTACGTAAATCTCTCTCTCTCTCTCTCTCTCTCACCAACGCCTAGCCCCGCGTCTCAACCCTCTCACAACCTGCTAGGCCTGACTTTGTACACCTGGCCGAGTCAGTCACCATTACTCAGGTGTTGTGTGTCGCTTCTGCTGCTGGACTGTTTCACTAACATTCTCAACTGCCTCACAACTTGCTGCCACGTCTTGAAACTTGTGAAATACTGGTCCCCCCCCCCCCCACCCGCTCTCTCTCTCTCTCTCTCTGCCCTTTTTAATTTTCTTCTTGTTTCTCTTAATTATCACATCATCTTTTTTATTCAGTTTCTTCTAATTCTCTCTTTCCATTAATTGTGGAGAGAGAGAGAGAGTGTGTGTGTGATGACCACTAATAATAACTCGTTATCGCCAACTCTCCACTGTCAGGTGGCCAATCTACCTCCTCTCAATTACCACTCTTGATGTTCAGTCTGGTAAAAAACACTTTCCCAGCCAATCACAATGTATTATGCTGCTGTGTGTGTGTGTGTGTGTGTGTGTGAACAAAACAATATTAAGTACACCAGGCCAACAGTCTGCTTCACCATCCATTTAGAGCTTAGCGGATAGAGTTGGTGTGATCAGCAGAATGTGTTACTGAGGGCAGCACCAGGCGGGACACAGTGTTTGGCAGACAACATTACCTGGTGGTCATTATGATCATCACAGATAATCCAGGAAATCCCTTTACAAGTCGAGACCATTATGTTTCATCGGATTTATTTCTCACACGGGATTATGTGAAATGTGTAAAAATGCCATAATAATATCTATCTATCTATCTATCTATCTATCTATCTATCTATCTACCTATCTATAAATATATATATATATATAAATATATATATATATATTTATATATATATATATATATATATATATATATATATATATATATATATATATATATATATATATATATATGTTGACAACCCTTTATCCGAAATTCCAAAAACCGAAAAGCTCTACAAACCGAAAGTTTTTTGTGGGTCATTGTTTTTTTTTCAGGGATTATTAGCCCACTCAGGCATAGATCACTGACCCACATCGGGGACTGGGGGGGGCGAAAATTAAATAGTAATAATAATTATAATAATAATAATTATACATAGTAAATAAATTTTTTAATAAAAATACACCAAAATACAATAATAATGATTACAATAATAATAATAATATATAATAATAAAATGAATAATAATAATACTGAAATAATAAAATAATAATAATACAGTAAAGAAATACAAGAATGAAAAAAAGATCAAAGGTGAGAAACATGACCTAGACCTATGAATTATTATTATTATTATAATTTTTATTATATTTTCGATCCCCAGGCCCCAATGTGGGTCAGTGATCTATGCCCGGGTGGGCTAATACACATTAAAAAAAAAAAAACCCTAACCATTCTGAAAACCGAAAAATTCAGAAAACCGAAATGTCTCTGGCCCCAAGGATTTCGGATAAAGGATTGTCAACCTGTGTATATATATATATTGTGGAACCCTGTATGGTTAATCAAGAAAGACGGGGAAACAGTAAATATTAGATGTGAGCGATTATTTGAGTGGTGAGGTTTTATTACTTGCGTGTTGACACTGGCTGTGAACTGTTGGGAGTCAGAGTTAGAAATAAATATGGATTCAGGAAATGGTTCCATTTATGACTTGTCGAATGATAAAAAAGGAGCTGAAGAACCTGTAAAAAATTTCCTGTAACTTTACATATAGTTCTCTTAAGCTGTGTATTGCCTCTGTGTGTTATGGTAGTTCTCCTCACAGCAGTGAACAAAAGGGTGAATAAAATTGGCTGGAAAAGAGCTTGTCATAAATGATTTCTGACAAGAGACTGGTATAAATCATGTTATAAATGTCAAAACTGTCATAATGAAATCACAAACGTTACAAAAATTAAATACAAGTGAAAACCATGAAAATACCATTGACTAAAGCTGTTTCAAGTTAAGTTCTTATGCAGCATTGTGTTTAGGTCAGATATGGAAAACTAAAACTAAAATAAAGCTTCAATTTATATGTTGGCAGGAAACAATATTATCTATTATACTCGACACAGCTTACTTTAACAGTTCTTACCTCTACATGGTGAATATGTCTGCATACATCAATAGCATATAATGACAAATATATTGTATAAGATAACTTTGACAAACAACCTGATTAATATTATACAATGATAGTAAAACCTTTTGGGTTTTTGACACATTAACACCTTTATAATATATGTCCAAACCTGAACACTTATTAGAGTCATTGTGTATACCTGTGATTATTAATTATATTTATTAGCCAGGTATGTGTACAGTAAGGATGTAATCAGCCAACTTATTGCAGCAAAGTTCTACACAGATGATCAATATAGGATCACAACATGTTATATACTGTAGTTAAATATAGCGCCAAGCGGCAATTACACCCCATAATTAACACGCATTATAAAGGAGAATTTCAACATGAATATTCATCATATTACAAAGGATTAATGAATATGTAAAATAAAATACACAGCTCTGATGAATTAATAGTTTAGTGGTATTGTTTCAGTGTAGAACGGTACAACACTCATTAAGAACAATGTTCATTCACTTCAGGTCATTGAAGAACATTATGTAACTCAAGTGATGAACAATATTTAACTTAATTGTAGAACAATGTACAATTGTGTAGAACGATGTATAACTCAGTGTAAAAGAGAATAACAACCGAGAACGTGTTGGCAGATCACAGTTAGGCCTGGAAGTGACCTTTATGGTGAAATTTAAAATGAAATTATATTGTATACAGTTCCAATACAACCTAACCTAACCCAACCTAACCTAACCTAATCTAATCTATGTTAAGGTTTAGGATTACGTTCAATCTTACGTTTTCTAGGTAATTTAAATTAGGTTAGGTTAGGTTAGGTTAGGTTGATCCAGCTGGCAAGAGATTATAGTGAGTGTTTACTTAACTGATTGATCTGCCCAGCGAGCGTTGTTTGTGATTGTTAACATTAGTGAAAGGAACATTACCAGTGTCTGGGATGGTAAACACACCCAGCTGTTTGTCTCACGTAAACAGACACAACGTGTACCTGGGCTAAGGAGGGTAAACCACACAGACGATATCGTGATGTAAACAAACTCTCTACTCCTGCTGGTGAACATAACTCTTGTGTTACCTGGCCTGAGCACGACTGATGAGTACCATTATGAATACCGCTATAAGACTTGGGTGGTGAGAGTAGTTTTATCTTAAACCAAAAGGATTTAACCCATGATATGATGAGGTTCGTATATTCTTGTAAGAGTCACGATTCTTACTTTTTCTGGGTCGACTCATCTGCTTCGTCCCCTCGACCTCTGTCTCATTAGTTCCCAATATTAAATCTCTTCTCTGGCGACCACCACAACATTCCTGGAGTAGAATTCTTTGTACAGCACACAACAGTTTTTTCACTTGATGCACAAGAACAAGAAGAAAAGTTAATTAACCACAAGGTGTTAATGGTGTTAGTGTTGTTTTCGTGGTGCTTGTTTACATTGTGATGGTGAGGTCATAGGTCACAGTGCTGCAATAGTGATATAAACAACCGTCTAACAGTTTATTGGATTATTAAATATATTTGACCTATAATAGAGTATTATGGGTCATACTTCACGTCTCAACCTTGATCAGTTTCCTCCCACAGTGTCTGACTTAAGCCAATTATTTCCTGATGATCCCTTAATAACGAGGCTGATGACCTGTTAAAGGATAAGAAACATTTATGTAGACATTATGTAGACACGTTATGTGTATGTATGTAGCCGGAGCGCTGCTGCAGGCTTATGTCCCCGCTGATAGAGATTACAACACTGTACGTGTTTATGTACAAGTTTATTAAACCGAATTATTGTTTTGTATACTAGTGCAGACGGGGGGGGGGGGGGGGGGAGCACGTGGGGTAAGTGGCTCTTCTTTTTTTCAGTTATCTTCTTGAGTCACACAGGTGGGAGGGGGTGGGGGACTGTGTGTGTTAGTAGAGGGTTAGTAAGTATCCCTTGACGAAAAAATTCCCGATCTAGTCTTCCTCTTCTAACTCTTACGACAAGCAAGACAGCGAAGAAAATATCATAACAAAAGAACAGAGGAACGCCCATGCATGCGTAGTGTCAACAAAGGCTGTAAGAGACTGCTCCTTAAAATTCGTATTTCTGACGAATTCAGCGAGTCTACCAATCCCAGCCTGTGCAGACAACTATAGTAAGACCCAGTTATCAGCACAGTGGCATATTTTTTTTTTTACTTTTGGACTTTGTCATTTTTTGGGGATAAAACATCTGGTCCTACCACCCGATCCCTCTGAGCAAAGTTTTTCAAGTTTGCGCATGGGCAATGTGATAGTGTGAACGTAGCAGTGACGTCATTACCACTCCACCTGGGGTAGGGTACGATTCAGCGCCGCCATTCCAGCGCCGATGTTTCAGCACCGCCGTTTCAGCGCCAGCCCATTTCAGCGCCAGACTATTCAGCGCCACCGTTTCAGCGCCACCGTTTCAGCGCCACCAAATCAATAATTTCTTCAAAGAATCACACATATTTATTGGATTGGTTGATTTAACCTAACCTAACCTAACCTAACCAAATATTAATAAGTTGAATACAACATAATATAAATCAAGTGTAGTATACAGTGTTATACCACGTTAATGAAAGACAGATAGCTTCTGAGTTGAACGGAACGCACAGGCGCTGAAAGGTCTCGGCGCTGAAATGGGCTGGCGCTGAAACGGCGGCGCTGAAACGGCGGCGCTGAACTGCGGCGCTGAATTGGGCCATCCCCCTCGACGGAGGCCTCCTCCCCACTCTGACCCCGCCTCCCTTGCTTGCTCTTTAATGGAGGACTGGGCACGAGCTTGCTCCCCTGAGGCACTTCCAGATCTAATGCAGGAGGCAGTGCAGGCTCGCATCGATGCGTCTGAGCCTGTTGTTCGTGCTGCTCTTACCTCCCCTGCCCCCACTGATCATCCCATCACACAGTTCGAGCTTGACAGTGCTCGTAGGTCTAGAAAAGACACCTCTCCTGGGGATGATCAGATAACCTACTCCGTCCTCAACGCCTGTACTAATATTCCTAACGGCCCCTTGCTTGCTCTCTACAATATGTCTTATGAACTTGGGGTTCTCCCGTCTAACTGGAAAAATGCCACTATTATCCCCATCCCTAAGCCGGGAGATCCTGGGAAATATTGACCCATTAGTCTTACCTCCTGTGTTTGCAAGATGATGGAGAGGATACTCCATCGTCGCCTTCTTCACACCATATGCGGCTTCCACAACTCCCTCAATGGTTTCATTCAACATCGCAGCACAGCACACTCCATTGCTTCCTTTTATTGCAATCAGACTGCCCGCATCTCCGTCTTCCTTGATATCAAGGGAGCCTGTGATACGGCTCAGCCTGCCCTCATTTTAGCTGAACTTGCGCGGTTAGGGGTTAAAGGGAGACTTCTACAATGGATCGCCTCTTCCCTCACCGGACGTCAGGCCCGGGTTCGCGTTGAAGGCTCTATGTCTCCTGTTCAAGAAATGAACCTCGGCACCCCTCAAGGTGGAGTCCTGAGTCCCACCTTGTTTAACACTCTCATGCACTCCATTGCATCTCTCCCGTGGCCGACAGAAGTTGTCCACTCAAGATATGCCTACGATGTTCTCCTCCAAGCCCCTGACTACCTCAGCATGCAGGAAGCCCTTGATCTGGTCTTCAGAGAGTGTGATTCACTTGGTTTCCTTCTTTCAACTGCGAAAGCAAAAGCCATGTGGCACGGTCGTGTTGTACCTCCACCCCTTCTCTTATCAGGAACGCCCTTGGACTGGGTTAATGAGACAAAATACCTGGGTGTGTATGTAACTCGCACACGTTGTCAGATCCCTGAAGTCCTCTATCTTCGAGACATGCTTTCGGCGTATCGCTCCCCTCCCTACCATGTGCAGGGGTTCCCTTGGTGCCACCATCCCTGTACTTCTCACCATGTACAAGTCCATTGTCCGTTCCTGTGTCGACTACGCCACCCCTGCCCTCGTCAACATTAGTCGGACTGCTGTCAACCGTCTCGAAGTTATCCAGAGGAAAGCTGCTCGTATCATCCTTGGGGCTCCTTTGTGGACACGCTCTACTTCTCTATATACCGAACTTGGTCTTTCCCCCTTACAGGATCGTCTCCAGGAGTTTTACCTAAAATCTGCCGTTTCCATTCTACGGGATCATCGGGGCGACTATGTCCAAACCAACTTGACTCCTGCTGTCCGAGACCGACCTCCATCTAGAAGACAGTGGCGAGGGTCACTCATCCGAGCCCTTCAGGAACACGACCTCCTGCCTGATATTGTTGTCACCCCTGCTGTTGGTTCGTCTCCTCCCTGGCTGGATTTTCAACCTGAAGTGATTGCCCTCGGTGGACCGCTCCCGAAATCCCAGGTGAATCCTGTTATTCTCTGCAAATACCACCTCTCCAGGATCGCCCACTGGTCCCCAGGTAGGGTCGTCCTCTACACTGATGGTTCTGTTGACCCCGCTACAGGTAGGGCCGGGGCTGGTGTCTACATCTCCCGTCCTGATGCCCCTGAGCCTATCAAACTGTCTCTCAGAGTTTCTGACGGGGCATCCTCCACTCAGGCTGAACTAATGGCCCTCCTTGCTGCCCTTCTCGCTGAGGAAGAAGCAGATGGTTTCTGCCCCTTGCTTGCCTGCTGCGATTCCAGGTCTGCTCTCGACGGGATCGCATTTGGATCAGGGGAAAATAAGGACCTCATCCTCCGAATACGAGGGTTAACATCCACACTTCAGGATACAGGCCGTCCTGTGACATTCCTATGGATACCCAGTCATGTCGGTATCTTGGTGAATGAGGCAGCAGATGACCTTGCCAAGACTGGCTGCAACAAGGCCACACCTGACTACGTTGTTCCTCGAACACTTTTACAGATTAGGACCCAAATTCCCCGCAAACAGAGAGAAGCTCGGAAAGTAGCCATCCCCCTGGACTCCCCGCCCACCTGGTACGATGTCCTCCGTAAACTTCCTGACCTCGCGTACGTCTATGGGGAAGGGTCGCGGAAAGGGGACGTGATTGCTGCCCGTATCATCATTGGGTATGACTTTGCTTGGGAGATTGGTATCCACGCATCCCCTGAGCAACGCTCTTGTGCATTATGCAGAAGACCCGACAGCAGCACCCTTATCCACTACCACCTGAGACGTCCTCACACACAACGCTTCCGTGACGCCTGCTGGACCACCACTCAACGACCCCCTGACGGAGACTCGATGATCCTCCCCATACTGGCCAGATATTTTGTAAATAACATTGATTATGTGTTTTAAAGGAATATCCTTCCTTTCTTAGGCTTTAGTAAGCCCCTTTATAATATTTATACTGTATATATTTGTCACACTTGCCAAATGCTTCTGGTGTTATTGTACAGGGGTACCTTGTGACAGCACTAGGATCCCGCTTCCTCTATCAAGGAATAAACAATTGAAATTGAAATTGAAAATTGAATAATGGCAGGTTGAGGGAGAGGGCGATGTACTGTACAGAACTAAACAAATAATTTTTTGGAAATACATATTTTTTAACATTCAGTGCCATAATATTCTGACTTCTACTGTTTAACTATAATCTGCCTACGCTACCGTTCACGGGATGAATATGGGTGCACAATAAACTAGCCGCTGTATGTGGCAAAATTCAAAAGCGGATCCCCGCCTTTTTTATTACATACTAGGAAACATCTCACACTCACACACACGTATAGATGATCAGTAAGGAGGAGCCTCGACCTGAGCCCTGACAGAACGTTACAGGTGTACTATTTCGTCAGGCCGCGGTTAGGAAGTATATGAGAGTGATTTTGGAAGTTATATTTATGTTCCATATAACATATTTATGGTTTATGTGTGTGTGTGTGCGTGTGTGTGTGTGTGTGTGTGTGTCTGTCTGTCTGTCTGTAACTATCTTAGCTTATGTTTGGTTAGTTATTAGTTGGAGTAAGTTGTCGTGGAGATTTTTCAGGTTAGGTTAGATTAGATTAGGTTAGGTTGTGTTAGATTAGGTTAGTTATTAGTTGGAGTAAGCTGGAGTTAAGATTCTTCTGGATATACAAAACACTAAAGTTATTATCCAGCGTAATCCTCCCACACACCCCAGCAAAATGATTCACAATGGAGACTGATTAATGAATGCTTGTGTTGTGATAATAATTCCTCTTATTGATTAACGAACTTTAAATAAAATGGAACAAGGTTGAGTGATGGTTGTTGAACTGATATAGAAATGTTAAGTGGTAGTAGATATAGTGTAAAATAAGTCATTGAGTGATACTGTAGTTGTGTAGTACCCAAGTTTGGTTCACTTGTATGTTACTGAGGAAATTATTCAATCAGGCTTATTGTATGGCAGGTCTCGTCTCTCTTATGGCATTTGGCTGAATTAAGGTATTAAGTTTTCATAAATTTTAAACTATTACACTGTGGTTATATTACGACATATTAAACGATTACAGCGTTATATTACGACATATTAAACGATTACAGTGTTATATTACGACATATTAAACGATTACAGTGTTATATTACGACATATTAAACGATTACAGTGTTATATTACGACATATTAAACGATCACATTGTCCATATAACGACATATCACCAATAAAAGAAAATATATAGTTTTTGTATATGTTTATCGCAACACATTATTTATGTGTTTCTGAATAACATAGCTGATTAATCAATGTTATTTATCACATATCACTTTAATAAGTATTTCAGCTTTCCTAACCTTATATAACATGTTTACCATCACGTGACACAGACAGACTCTCTCTCTGAGGTAAAACGGAGTTAGATACACGTCTCTCTCTCTCTCTCTCTCTCTCTCTCTCTCTCTCTCTCTCTCTCTCTCTCTCTCTCTCTCTCTCTCTCATGATCTGACATAACTCTTTTGTAATCTTTATGAGTTTGATATTTTATGTAATGAACTTAATTTGAAAACCCAAATGGTAGTATATGATCTTTTATCACCTTAGACACTCTGTGCGTCATGCCTCTCAAGTGATTTTTTTCCTCTCTTACTTCTCTGGACAAATACGACCTTTATCCCATCAGAAAAAATATCACCATATATTTTCTTAATCTACAGGTGCCAAGGTTTAAAATGACGGATGGTGTTAAAAATTAACCTGAAATTTTTACGTGACCACATATTGTCTTGTTGGGTTTCTGAGAGAACTTCACGGCTAAATAGCGCCTCTGTATTGATAGCCGGTACATGTCGTAATATCCACCGCTCATAGTTAAATCTTTATGTCCGTTTATTTTGTCCTAATTTAAGTATCAAAGAGTGTTTTCATTTTTAAGTATCTTAAGTATCTTTTTTCCTCACTCTTAAGTATCTAAGTATGATTTTTTTTCATTTTTAAGTAACTAACCATATTTTTGTTTTCATTATAAAATGTGATTGATATAGACAACAGAAGTAAATATCAGCTGGAGGTCGTAAACGAAGCTGATGTGAAGTATTTTGACTCACTGTTCCCACGAACTAATTGCTTCACTGGTTTATACCGAAGAAATAAAACCGTCAACGAACCATCCGATTCAAATGTGTCTTAGGCGATACAGGGTGTTTATGCGTCACTCTGATACCAAGAATGACTTTGTGTACTGTGGTGAAGCTGAGGATAGGGTTGGGTTGGGTTGGGATGGGTTAGGATTACGCATGTGTGGGTATATTCTGTCGCATTTTATAGGTATCTTGCGTCTTTCTCTTTATTCCTTCTTTATCATGAGTATCTGTGCCTATTAATACACCACCTCGCAGGATAGTGGAAGAGGAATGGATAGTAACGAGATAATATTCTTCTTACATATACCTTAGCTTGATTACAGGTAACACCAGGTAGAAGTTACATGACTCTTAAGAGTTTTCCTCGACTTGGCTGATTCAACTGTAAGACTTGCTGTATTTATCCTTATTAAAATCCTCCACCTGTAAGACCCTCCACTTGTAAGACCCTCCACCTGTAAGACCCTCCACTTGTAAGACTCTCCACTTGTAAAACCCTTTAGGGATTTGAAATACCTTCTCGTCTTGGCTCCACTAGTACTGTACACACCCTCTCTAGCCTTAGTTTACAGTAATGTTGAAGTATATAATGAAGACTCACAGCTCATGGGTTAGAAAAACAAAAGATGCTTGTTTTATTTATTTATTTATTTATTTATAGCTTATTTTAGAATCCCCGAAAGTTAGAACAAAATGGCTGACGGGACTCACAAGAGGGCGATGTTTACAGTATGGACCAAGAATAAAAAATAAATGAAAAATAAAATAAATAAATCGTAAATTGGTGCATTGTTTCTCCAGGGGTAATTATAGAAGTACAAATGTTCTCCAGCAGTGGGTAACGATCATAGTCACGTATAGAGCTTCCGACGCAGGTAGATTGATATAGATGCATTACCTGGAGTTAGTGGGTTACAGGGGCCTCTTACACGATAATATTAAAGGTGTTTTTTCCTTCTGTTTGTGGCACTTGAGGTGTTTAGGTTAGGTTTAATTAAAATGGTTTAGTTATAATAGTTATATTACGATAAGTTAAGTTGAATTTAGAACTTTTGATTTGCATATATCGTGTTTTAGAAGGATTTGTTAGCTAATAAGTTTAATTTGGATAAGTTTAGTTTAATTTAGATCATTTGATTTTACAAGGTCGTATTATAATGACTGGGAACCATATAGAAACCTGTTAGAGAAGTAAATATTTCTACGGCAGTGAATGAGTAAGTCAATAAGTGGTGTATAGAGCTGCTGACGCAACTTAAACGGTATATACTGTACATTATATGTTATCAGAGCTTTCCTGTTGTACGTAACCGCCTCCGTCAAAGTGTCTTAGTGGCTCATGTGAAGATTAGCCTCTAGTTTATTTAACCTCAAGATTAACTACACTGGCACTGCCTGACCTGACCTGACCTACCCTAACCTAACCTAACCTAACTTAATCTAACCTAACTTAACTTCCCAGGTAGCGTTAGGTTAATCATTAGTTGAAATAAGCTGGGAGGGTTAATCTTCAGGTAATCTATCTTAATTAACAATTTTGGTCAGGTGAGGCCTTCCTTACCTTACTCGAGAGCAGGAGGAGGAGGACTTGCTAACGTCTACAGATCATCGTCAACCAAGGCAGATATTGAATACCTTTTGTTTACCTTCGTGGCTTAAGAACACATCTTAACACCATAAGACTATTCGCCTCAATACAATAATACAGTAATTGATTATTGTATTCTAATAAAATTTACGGTGTATCTTGTGAACCAGATTTATTGTTTGACCTTAGTGAATGAGAAACTGGTTGAGGTGTATTGTGGTAAACATCCTTAAGAGCAGCTCTGTGTGTTCTTACGACCTCAAAGTAACACAAAAGGTAGCCAATATCTACCCTTGGTCAGTCACTTTATGTAGATGTCAATTGTGTCATTTTTCTAGACTTAGTGCCCCCTGGAGGAGAAAGTAAATACAATGTTGATTTATTTTGGTCACAACACACGCTAGTAGATTATTTTTTCCTATTTAACTAAATAATTAACACTATGTAGCTAACTAATTATATGACTCAAAGATGGTAACCAATATGGCGTCGATATTGTTCACATACTCTATGATAAATAGATGTATTGTCTGTTTAATTTTAGGGAAGAATTTAATTTATAAACTTTTGAGAATCTGGATACAGGAGTTTTGTCTTTGTGTGTGTGTGTGTGTGTGTGGTGATGATGATGACGGATACTTTCCTCTGCAGTGAAAAAAATATCTTGACATTGCAAAGTTTAACTGTAAGCCGAAGGAACGTTTGTAATGTGACTTATTATGTGAAATTGTAACTTGAAATTCTTTGTGAAAAAATATTTCCCTATAAAGTTTGGCAGTAAATGAAGTATTACATCAAGGTGTAACTTGTAGTTCCTTGTGGAGTAATTACCTATGTGGACGATACAGCTACTCGAGGGTGTAAGACCTAGAGTAGAAAGTCTTAAGACCTTACCTGAGGTTGAAAGACTCTTATAGTGGAACGTCTTAGGTATTGAAACTTTAATTACAGTAAATAAAATATAATCTACCTAAACATTCCTTCACCTGGCGACAACTAATGATACAGGTGGTGTAATAGCTCTTTAAAATTCCTCCGTTTGATATAATAATGACCACACATGAACTTATAATGTGCAATATCTTGATAACACATTAGCTGCAACATTACACATAGTCCAGTGTATGTGTAGTGAGGGACATCTACCTAAATGAGTTACAGAATGTGGAGTTGAGGCAAAAAAATGTTGGGACATGTTTGAGATCATCAGTTGAGCCAAACGTTTATACTCAATATTGTTTTAATGGTATTTTAGAGCGACCGAAAAATGTAAACAAAATGGCCGGCTAGGCTCGGGGGATCCACGAGTCCTCTTATAAAGGATCGACAATAAATGAAAACAAATCAGATTAATTTAAACACATTTCCAAGAGTATTAGATCCTGTAAAGAGAGAAAATTAATACTTGATATTTGTAGAAGCTTTTTTTTTCGTCCGTTTTCGTCTTGGTTAAAACAATTGTGGTGGTGTTACCTGTTCCAAACGGTAGACATCAAGGAAATGGATCAAGACCTTAATACTCAAAGGTACACATGATGATTTGTTCCCAAGTCCGAGGATTTACTTCACAAAACAGATTAACTTTAGGACACAATGATGGCGAACAAAATAACATCAACATTGCGTACAGTACATATCTTGCTTTGACTCTTAACTCTTGTAATTTTTCGTAATGTTAGTGAATGAAATTGAGATTCTGGGCATATTTTCTTGTTTTTCTTTCTAATCAAGTGTAAAGGAAGATGTACTGTTTATTGATGGATTTGGTGATGTCTTAATAGTGTATTAGTGTGTTAATATTACACAGGTTTGGTATAGTGGTGACGGTAATGTAGTGTAGTAAGATTTTAACACATGGAGGTGAATTTGTCTTTTATGTTGAGGATTTAAGAACATAAGAACATAAGAAAATAAGGAGTCTGCAATAGGCCGGTTGGCCTCTGCATGGCAGCTCCTGTCGAGAGTTACTACCACTCTTTATCATCCATGAATCTATCTAGCCTCCTTTTGAAACTTTCCAGAGTTCCCGCACTTACTACAAAGTTGCTAAGCTTGTTCCACTCGTCCACCACCCTATTTGTGAACCAGTTTCTTCCTATCTCCCTCCTAAACCTAAACTTATCCAACTTGAATCCGTTGCTCCGAGTCCTATCCTGCTCGGATATTATAAGAACTTTATCTATATCCCCTTTATTGATTCCTTTCACCCACTTAAATACTTCTATCATATCTCCCCGCACTCTTCGTCTTTCTAGGGAATGCAAGTTTAGTTTCTTTAACCTATCCTGATATGGAAGGTTTCTAAGTCCCGGAATCATTTTTGTCATTCTTCGCTGCACCGACTCTAGTGAATTTATATCCATTCTATAATAGGGGCACCAGAACTGAACCGAACTGAACATACATACATACATACATACATACATACACATACATACATACATACATACACAGGCATACATACACATTCCCTTGACATAAAAGACATTGAATGAAACGAAGTATAAAGGATGATATTAAACAAGGCTGATCGTGTCATTGTGTAGACAGGTGAAAATGGAGACCAATTTACTTACCTGTCGAAAACACCGTCTCGGGTCTTATTGATCGATGAGCGAGTATTGGATTCGTTTCTGTCCGTGTGTGAGTGAACTACATATTCTTTTAGTAACATGTTGATATATGTGGATCAAACTTGGTAAGATGGATAGATGGATAAATGCCACAGGAGGATATTTGGTTCTGGGATGGATTACTGTAGGTCAAAGGTTAAGGTCTTATTGCAATTTACCTGTGAAGATTTTGTATTTACTTTTTTGTATGGTTCAGGTATACAGATTTGTTGGGTTAATTTTTGGCATTTAAATTCGGAATAATAATAATAATAATAATCTGTAATAAAACAAAGAAAAACAAAATTAACAACGAACACGCACACACACACACACACGCGCGCAAAAACAAACAACAACAAACAAACCAAACAACGAAGAGACGAAATATACCCCAGTATTGTTTATAACGAGACAAACATACACTGAGAACACCCCCCCCCCCCCCCAGCACCATCCCCGCCCAGCATGGCTCCTAGGCGCTGCTAAGATGGACAAATTTATATCCTGACGATACAATGCCTCCTGACGATACAATACCCCCTGATGATACAATACCCTCTGACGATGCAATACCTCCTGACGATACAATATACCTCCTGGCTATACAATACCTCCTGACGATACAATACCTCCAAACGATACAATATACCACCTGACGATACAATATACCTCCTGACGATGCAATATACCACCTGACGATACAATATACCCCCTGACGATAAAATACCTCCTGACGATACAATGCCTCCTGACGATACAATGCCTCCTGACGATACAATGCCTCCTGACGATACAATACCCCCTGACGATGCAATACCTCCTGACGATACAATACCTCCAAACGATACAATATACCACCTGACGATACAATATACCTCCTGACGATGCAATATACCCCCTGACGATACAATACCTCCTGACGATACAATACCTCCTGACGATACAATACCCCCTGACGATGCAATACCTCCTGACGATACAATATACCTCCTGTCCATACAATACCTCCTGATGATACAATACCTCCAAACGATACAATATACCTCCTGACGATACAATATACCTCCTGACGATACAATATACCTCCTGACGATACAATATACCACCTGACGATACAATATACCTCCTGACGATACAATATACCTCCTGACGATACAATATACCACCTGACGATACAATATACCTCCTGACGATACAATATACCACCTGACGATACAATATACCCCCTGACGATAAAATACCTCCTGACGATAAAATACCTCCTGACGATACAATATACCTCCTGACGATACAATATACCCCCTGACGATACAATATACCCCTGACGATAAAATACCTCCTGACGATACAATACCTCCTGACGATACAATATACCTCCTGACGATACAATATACCACCTGACGATACAATATACCCCCTGACGATAAAATACCTCCTGACGATACAATACCTCCTGACGATACAATACCTTCTGACGATAAAATACCTCCTGGCCATACAATACCTTCTGACGATAAAATACCTCCTGACGATAAAATACCTCCTGACGATACAATATACCACCTGACGATACAATATACCACCTGACGATACAATATACCACCTGACGATACAATACCACCTGACGATACAATATACCCCCTGACGATAAAATACCTCCAGGCCATACAATACCTCCTGACGATAAAATACCTCCTGACGATACAATATACCTTCTGACGATACAATATACCTCCTGACGATACAATATACCACCTGACGATACAATACCTCCTGACGATACAATACCCCCTGACGATACAATACCTCCTGACGATACAATATACCTCCTGACGATACAATATACCTCCTGACGATACAATATACCTCCTGACGATACAATATACCACCTGACGATACAATATACCTCCTCACGATACAACATACCTCCTGACGATACAATATACCTCCTGACGATACAATATACCACCTGACGATACAATATACCTCCTGACGATACAATTACCTCCTGACGATACAATATACCACCTGACGATAAAATACCTCCTGACGATACAATACCTCCTGGCCATACAATACCTTCTGACGATAAAAAATTCCTACTGACGATAAAATACCTCCTGACGATACAATATACCTCCTGACGATACAATATACCTCCTGACGATACAATATACCTCCTGACGATACAATATACCTCCTGGCCATACAATATACCACCTGACGATACAATATACCACCTGACGATACAATATACCTCCTAGCCATACAATATACCACCTGACGATACAATATACCTCCTCATGATACAATATACCTCCTGGCCATACAATATACCACCTGACGATACAATATACCTCCTGACGATACAATATACCTCCTGACGATACAATATACCACCTGACGATACAAAAGGTACTCAGAAGGCTTCCACACGATCCTCCTGTCGGGAATGAATAAGTGTGTGTGTTTGTGTCAAGATAATATTGTATTGTTTGGTTATGGCGTGAGGGGTGGGGGGGGAGGAGGGGGTGTGTAGAGGGGAGGGAGTGTATGTGGGGGGGGATGTGGGAGGGGTGGGTGTCGGGGAGGAGGGTAGTGTGTATAGTGCGTATATAAGTGTGTGGGAAGGAGAGTTTGTATGTGTGTGTGTGTGTGTATGATTCAGAGAGAGAAAGACAGAAAGAGACAAGAGAGAGAGAGAGAGAGAGAGGGAGAGAGAGAGAGAGAGAGAGAGAGAAAGAGACAAGAGAGAGACAGAGACAAAAGAGAGAGACAGAGACAAGAGAGAGAGAGAGAGAGAGAGAGAGAGAGAGAGAGAGAGAGAGAGAGAGAGAGAGAAAGAGAGAGAGAGAGAGAGAGAGAGAGAGAAAGACAGAAAGAGACAAGAGAGAGACAGAGACAAAAGAGAGAGACAGAGACAAGAGAGAGAGAGAGAGAGAGAGAGAGAGAGAGAGAGAGAGAGAGAAAGAGAGAGAGAGAGAGAGAGAGAGAGAGAGAGAGAGAGAGAGAGAGAGAGAGAGAGAGACCTATGATTTACTCTACCAAAGACAGGTGGTCGAGTTATCGGAAAAGAATTCACTTGATCACCCGAGGCGTCCAGAAGCAACACCTGATCTGTGTAATGAGTTAGGTCGTTCCGTCACCCTCTGAGTCAATACTTCCTCCAGGTGTTCTAACTCTTTGGGTGGAGGTGGGTGTGGTGGATGGGTGTGGTGGGTGGAGGTGGGTGTGGTGGGGGAGGAGAGTGGAAGGGGCCTGGTGGGGTGGGGTGGTGTGTGGAGGAGGAGTAGGGGGGGGGGGTTGGTGGATAAGAACATAAGAACATAAGAATGGAGGAAACTGCAGCGGGCCTATTGGCCCATACTGGGCAGTCCCGTTTACACCCAACCCCTATTGCTCATATGAGCATCCAACCTATGTTTGAAGCAATTCAGCGTATTCGAGTTAATGATGATATTTGGTAACTTGTTCCATTCATCCACTACTCTGTTTCCAAACCAGTGTTTACCTATTTCGCGCCTAAATCTAAATTTGTCCAATTTAAAACCATTGTTACGAGTTCGCTCCTGGTTGGATAATTTGAGTACCTTTGTAATGTCCCCTTTGTTTAGCCCTGCCTTCCATTTATACACCTCTATCAGGTCGCCCCTCGCTCTACGTCTCTCAAGGGAGTGCAAATTAAGATGCTTTAACCTGTCTCTATACTCAAGGTTCCTGATACCCGGGATTAGTCTTGTCATTCTCCTCTGAATTCTTTCCAAGGATTCTATATCCATTCTGTAATACGGTGACCAGAGCTGGACTGCGTAATCCAGGTGTGGTCTCACAAGAGCAAGATACAGTTTTAGGATGACCTCGCTAGTCTTGTAACTAACACTCCTTTGTATGAACCCAAGTACTTTATTAGCCTTGTTTCGAGCAAAAACACATTGTTTACTTGGCTTAAGGTTCCTACTTATCATTACTCCTAAATCTCTCTCGCAGTCGGATTTCTCTATGGCATCGTTGTTCATCTGGTATCTGGTTTCCCTGTTTACATTTCCTATACTGAGTACTTTACATTTGTCAATGTTGAATTTCATCTGCCATTTTTCAGACCATTCGAAAAATTTGTTTAGATCCTCCTGTAGTTTTGCCGAGTCCTCGTCAGATTTGATAACACGTCCTATTTTAGTATCATCAGCAAATTTACTTATGTTGCTGTCTATGCCTATATCTATGTCGTTTATGTATATAATAAACAATAATGGTCCAAGTACTGAGCCTTGGGGAACTCCACTTGTGACGTTGCTCCAATGGGACTTAGTGCCGTTAATGCTCACTCGCTGTTTCCTGTCCTGTAACCACGCCCTAATCCATTTAAGGATGTCACCTTTGATGCCATGAGCTTCTACCTTTCTAATTAGTCTTTCGTGGGGTACTCTGTCGAAGGCTTTGCTAAAGTCGAGATATACCACATCATAATTGTGCCCCTCGTCCACTGATTCGAAAACTGATGAAAAGAATGTTAATAGATTAGTTAGGCAAGAACGTCCGCTTGTGAAGCCATGCTGGGAATCATTGATCAATCTGTGCTTCTCCAGGTGATTTCGAATAGAGTTTGAAATGATTGCTTCCAGTAATTTGCCTACTATTGATGTTAGACTGATTGGGCGGTAGTTAGAGGATAGTGATCTATCCCCCTTCTTGAAGATCGGTATTACATTCGCTATCCTCCAGGATTCTGGTACTACACCTGTTTTTAAGGACATGTTAAACAACTTTGCTAAGGGCATACTAAGCTCTTCCTTACATTCCTTTAATACTCTGGCAAATATCTCATCGGGACCAGGTGACTTATTAGGCTTTAGTTTGTCTATTTGCTTACTAACATCGTTACTAGTCACTACTATCTCACTTAATTTGTTTTCTTCACTATCTCTGAATAGAGTCGGTGCCTCGGGTATCATGTTTAAATTTTCGCTGGTGAAAACTGTTGAAAAATATTTATTCAAATTATTGCTCATTTCTCCGTCGTTATCAGTGAGCTCGCCGGAGTCTGACCGTATTGGTCCAATCTTTTCTCGTGTTTTAGTTTGGTACATTTGGTAGAATCCTTTGGGGTTTGTCTTTGCCTCCCTTGCTATCCTTACCTCATTATTCCTCTTTGCTTTCCTTATCTCGGTTTTAACCCTACTCGCCAATACCCTATAATAGTCCCGGAGGTGAATTTCGCCACGATTTATCCTTCTACCTATAGCCTTCCTTTGGCCAATGATGTTCTTTAAATAACTATTTATCCATTTAGGGTCATTGTTGTTTGATCTGAGTTTTTTGTATGGTATGTTCTGCCTTTGTGCATTAAGTAACTCACTATTTAAATTGTCGTGGAACTCGGCAATCTCAGATCTCGTTATCAGGTCGGTGTCATCTGTCAGGTTCACGGCCAAGCGCGACACCCCCTCTCTCAGCTGCCTCTTTAAACTGTCAAAGTTTGCCCTTCTGAAATCTGGTACTTTAGTGGAATTTTCCTTACGTCTGCCCTGAAAATCTAACTGGAATCGAATTTCTTTGTGATCGCTGTTTGCAAGTTCGTTCCCTACCTCGACATTGCTGATGAGGTTTTCTCTGTTTGACAAAACTAAATCCAATATATTATTACCCCGTGTGGGTTCGGTTATATGTTGACTTAGGAAACAGTCCTGGATCGTCTCGAGAAAATCCTCTGATTCTGAGTTTCCCGTAAGGTCGGTCCAATCTATTTGGCCAAGGTTAAAGTCGCCTACTATACAGACTTTGTTGTGTATGGAAGCCCTGCGCATTTCATCCCAGATAAGTCGCTCATTGACTCTGTCAAGATTGGGGGGTCTATATATTACTCCTGTGATTAATTTTTCCCGACCGTCGCTTAATTCTATCCAAATTGTTTCTGTATTCCTCTCAGTTTTTATTTCCTTATTTATTTCACACTTCAGGTTATCCCTAACATAGATTGCTACTCCGCCTCCTTTCCTGGTCTGCCTATCGGTATGGAACAGTTTGTAACCCGCAATTTGGTATTCGACTGGTAATTCACGTGTGTCTAGGTTGATCCATGTTTCAGTGAATGCAATTATATCGATTTCTTCGGTACATACCAAGGCCCTAATATCATCCATTTTGT
The DNA here is from genome assembly GCA_958450375.1 of Homarus gammarus. Taxonomy (NCBI): domain Eukaryota; kingdom Metazoa; phylum Arthropoda; class Malacostraca; order Decapoda; family Nephropidae; genus Homarus; species Homarus gammarus. The sequence goes on from CAUDMG010001883.1 coordinate 31,061, forward strand.
TTCTCATACTTCTACTGTTCGCATAATATACATTTAAGTTAGTCGTGTTCTGAGTCCTTCCCTTACCGCGTTTAGTTTTAAACTCCCTGTCTAATTTAGTTATGTCATCATTCCTAACACTATTTCCCTGTAATCTTTCGCCTTGTTTACCCCCTCCCACTGCAGTCTCCTCCACCCCCGTGCCCCTATGTTCTCTTAGCAGTTTAAAGACTTCGATATCTTTTGAACTGCCCCCTCTAGAGCCCCAGCCAGGGTTGCTACTCCATCCCTAGACAGGTGCACCCCATCCCTAGCATAAAGGTCCCTTCTGCCATAGAAGTTGTCCCAGTTGTCAATGAATGGGACTGATATTGACTTGCAATATCTGTCAAGACGGTCGTTAACACCAACCGCCCTTGACAACCATTCACTGCCAACTCTCCTTCTAGGCAGGACACCGCATATGATAGGGATCCCTCCCTTAGTCCTAATACGATCTATGGCTGCCTTGAACTTATCAAGAAGCTCCTCGCTCCTACACCGGCCAATATCATTGCCTCCTGCACTGAGGCAGATAATGGGTTTGTTCCCATTACCAGACAAGATACTGTCCATCCTGTCAATTATATCCCCTACCCCAGCTCCTGGCAAACACACCCTCATCCTATTTTTGTTTTTACCACAAAAGGCCCTGTCCATGTACCTTACCTGTGAGTCACCAACAATTAAAGTTTTTATACCTTCCTTGTCATCCCTGTCCCTGACTGTACTAACGTCCAATTCGTCTATCAAGGGACTGAACGGGTTGGTACACTTAGCTGTTGTTGTCGTTGTTGTCGTATCCTTGGTGTGCTTCTTCACCAAAAGCTTTGTCTTCCCACTACTCACAATTTTCCACTCGCTTGATTTTTCGTCAGCCACTGGCTTTACTCGTCCAGCCTCTCCTTTTAACATCGCCATCTCTTCCCTTAATTTCAAGTTCTCCAACGTGGCCCTCTCAATTTCTAACTTGGCCTTCGCCAATTCTTCAGTGGACCACTCCAGTTTGGTCAACAAACTCTCATACCCAAGACCGCACCTTGCTCTGGCCATATCTGATAATTATCCCTCCGGAGCTAACCCTGCCGTGACCTTTCCCCTAGTGAGGTCAGAACACAACTGGATGGAATAGCAGGGATATGTGGATGTGGGTAGTGGAGAGGAGTGAGTGGGTTAGTGTGATTACCATATTTTAGCTATTTTTTTTATTTATATTTTTTTTTTGTTTTTTTTTTGTTTTAGTTCACCAGAGAAAAAATATTGTGATTGGTTTTCATTTCTCTCTCTCTCTCTCTCTCTCTCTCTCTCCAACACCACACTCACCACATCTCTCTCCACCACAGATCTCCAACCAAGGTAACCCTGAACTAAGCGTGTTGACGGACTCTATGGAGAGGATCCGATACGCTGGCAGCTGGGCGATGGTGCAGCACCTCTCCGTCAGGGGGTTCCTCCCTAGCACGGAGAACTACATGACCTATGAGGGGTCGCTCACACAGCCCCCCTGCCACGAGACCGTCACCTGGGTCGTCGTTAATAAGCCAATTTACATCACTAAACAACAGGTAAAGTCTCTTTGGTGACCTTTGAGGGTGGGTGGGTTATCTAGTGAGTCCGACCTGACCTGACCTGACCTGACCTGACCTAACCTAACCTAACCTTCGAGGGTGGGTGGGTTATCTAGTGAGTCTGAGCTAACCTGACCTGACCTAACCTAACCTTTGAGGGTGGGTGGGTTATCTAGTGAATCTGACCTGACCTGACTTTACTGGACCCTCGGGGATTTGTGACCATTAAACACTCGTGGCTTCAGACATAGATTTATCTTGGGTGATTCATGTTTATTGTGTGTATTGTGCCACAGGTGGGTCTGTTGTGTCTCTTATTTGATAGGTAAAGTTTACTCTTACAGGTTTCCAGATGTCTGTGTCATAATAATTTTAGTTGTTGGTAAGACAATGATTGACAATCTTTCGCGAAGGATTGATCATTTGACTATTTTTTTATATCAATAATAAGGGCATGGTATTATTATTATTATTATTATTATTATTATTATTATTATTATTATTATTATTATTATTAAAGCTAATGTTATAGTTATTACCTACATCTTTCCTTGGCACGTAATTCGTAATTGTTGATGAAGAAAATGTTGGGAAGGATGAAATCATTTACACTCCACCTTGTGCTAAGGTTCTCCTGCCCAGTACAACAACTACACAGTAACAAGGTCATCCATTACCTAGACAACCAGATTTAACCTACCGTCCTACTGTGTGTGTGGGGGGGGGGGGAGGGGGGTATATGTGGGATGTGTGTGGGGTTATGTATGTGGGATGTGTGTATGGGGGGTGTACATGTGTATGTAGGGCTACTAGTGTATGGAGTTTTAATCATCATCTTTCGTTGACGTGAGTCGTCTTGCTTACAACCAGACTTTAAAAAAAAATGAATCACGAAGGACACTGCATTACAGTGCTTGACGGGGAAGTGTGGCGGTAAAATGATCTTTTATTATCGGAGTCAGTTATTTTTACCGCCACACCTCCCTGTCAAGTACTGTGGTGCGCTGTCCTTCGTGACTCAATTTTTTTTAAAGTCTGGTTGTAAGCAAGACGACCTCCGTCAACGAAAGAGGGTGATTAAAACTCAGGGCGTAAGCCTCCTCCATTGACAAATTATTGGCGAACAAATTCCATATTTAAGCGGTTGTTTAACAATAAGACATCACTGTTTGGTCTCTGTTGGGACGAGTCTTTTATTATTGCTGTAGACTGACTTGTCATCTTTTAGAGCTGGAAGGTGTTTACTTATTAATATACCGTAGAAAGCGTCTGATACACATACATACATACATACATACATGCATACATACATACATACATCAGCCATGTCAGTTCACTAGATAAAGACTTCCTTCAGTAAACCTTCTTGTCCGTCTCACCGTGTGGTACAGTGCATGTTGTTATAAGTCTTTCATATTTCACGGGATCAAGTCGATCATCTCCCTCGTCCAATATAGATCTGTTTCCCTTCGTAATCTGACCTGGCCTTAACTATTTCTGTCCGTCTAATAATATTTCATACTTTGGATTCCATTTATTTATATGTGTCTCCCTAGCAACTGTTTGTATCACTCCGTCGTGGTGAGAAATATGGCGGCTTTGTAATGGTAATTCTTCATCTCTTTTTTACATAACTTAATTTATTAACACACTGCGTCATTTATTTCACTGGGGTTTTCTTGCACTTATTTGTTTTTCATCTCATTTGAGGAGAAATTACAGGATAATGTCACCTCGATCAGCTTGTTGTTGTTAATAATTATGTTACTGAAGTCTTTAGCCCTGAGTGCTAAGCTGAATAAAATCGTTTGGTGTTAGACAATAAAGATATTAAAAATCGTTCGTAGATCACTCACGGGGTTAAGGCGTATACACCACTAACTCTGACTATTGCCTAAGCTAGGAACATGATCTCCTAAAGGGGATAAGATCCGTGAAGGTGTTGTTAGTTGTTGGTCTTGGTGGAGGTGTAAGGCGGGAAGTTCCACGATGGTCCTATGTGAGTCACCACCATCACATTGTCTATGGCTTTAACGCTCTGGTCTGACACTATGGTTGACCACCTTGGATGTAATAGCAGTCTAGAGTAACCATCACCATTAATACTGGTCAACGCCGTCTTGCCACGTTAAGGCGGATAAAGTGCCCTACATTACAGTCCCTGTCCTTCACTCCCCAGGAACTTGAAAAAAATTGTTTCAACAAAAAATATAACTTTAAAAAATTGTCTCCTGGACAGATTCTCAGAACTCTGTGTTCAACAAAACCCAATACTTTATCAGTAATTTCTTAGGGTTTTTGTTAGTTATTCAAACTTTCTACGGATTCTAAATATAATTCGTATAATTCAGTTTTGGTAGAAATTTTCCATGAGCAGCTGTTGCGGAAACCCGCAAATAAGTTACTTAAATATTTGTTCAAATTCATCAAAATTCTTCACATGAAAATACCGTTTTCTTTCACCTTAGCAGTATTGTAACATAAATATCTGCACAATTATCTCTCCCTTTATTTCCCCCACGATGGTCCCATCCATTTACCTGCCACAAGGTTTATCACTTCTAAGGCAGACAAACGCCAGCTGACCCCTGCATTAGGGCGCCCTAACCAGTTTTAGCAGCTGGCTGCCAATACCACTGAGCCGGCCATCTTTTCAATTATCAAACTGACCACAGCTTTCGTCCCCTATTAGAGGGGTGTGGCAGTATCATTAAGAGTAAGGTCAGCGTCTAGCAGTCCCTCACCATCACACGCCAGCCCCTCACCACCACACACCAGCCCCTCACCACCACACACCAGCCCCTCACCACCACACACCAGTCCCTCACCACCACACACCAGCCCCTCACCACCACACACCAGCCCCTCACCACCACGCACCAGTTCTTCACCACCACACACCAGTTCTTCACCACCACACACCAGTCCCTCACCACCACACACCAGTCCCTCACCACCACACACCAGTCCCTCACCACCACACACCAGTCCCTCACCACCACACACCAGCCCCTCACACGTATTACCTCCCACATATAACTCAAAACTACATCAGTGTTGATCAAGACTTAGAGAGATTTCCACAACTCTTTGCTGACACCAAGACAACACTCCGACCGTCCTGCCGTAGAAGAATATTCAAACAGTCGTTATTAAGGAAAGACAATCCTCATGTAATAGGTAGAAATGGTAAACAATAAATGCCGTAACAGCGGAATGTATAAGAAACAGATAACACGGAGATGTTGTCTAGGCAGGTGTGTGGAGTTCATTCTGGACAGTGAACGAGTGAACTACACACATACCCCAAATATTCTCCCACAGCATCAGTAGCAGGGAACAACAGACGCTTTCTGAAACAAATGTTCTCTCTCTCTCTCTCTCTCTCTCTCTCTCTCTCTCTCTCTCTCTCTCTCTCTCTCTCTCAGATATAATTTTCAATGGAGTAAAACTTTCAAAAAAATTTCTTGCTCAGTTGACAACTTGAATGAAAAGTTATTGGTGTTTCGTTTTTGTGGAAAGATGGTCAGTCAGTCAGTGTAGCTGTGAGTCTTCCTTTGTCACTGCTTCACACTGTCTTACGCGGCTCACTAACTTCCCTTGTGTCTGCAACTCCTCCTAACAACTTTAGCATCTTAAAATTCCACCATTTACTGATCAACTATGACTAACCATTATTCATTATTTACTTTTAATGTTCACAGTGTCCTTGTATCACCCAGACGGCCAGAAGAAGCTGGGCTAATGTACCATCACTCGCCCGTCAAACACTGCAAGAGTTGAGACGAGATGGATGGTTAGTTAACTCCGTCGGCCACATCTACTTCACGTTGGCCTCCCAAACATTGTCATCGATCTGTTCTTGTCACTTAAAGTACAAACACAGCCAACTATACGTGATAAGTGTTATGTAATAAAGCTGCGTTATAATAGTCTGTGTAATGATCTGTCTACATAAACTGCCATGACAATATCGCCAAGTCTATCCTGATCATCCCGATATTCTCTCAACGCGCTTAACATAATGTATCATCCTCCATAGTGAGAGAAGAGGAGGTATGCTAGTTATAATACCAGTTACAACACCAGTTACTACACCAACTGCAACACCAGCTACAGCACCAGCTACAGCACCAGCTACAACACTAGTTACAACACCAGTTACTACACCAGCTACAACACCAGCTATAACACCAGTTACAACACCAGCTACAACACCAGTTACAACACCAGTTACTACACCAACTGCAACACCAGCTGCAGCACCAGCTACAGCACCAGCTACAGCACTAGTTACAGCATCAGTTACTACACCAGTTACAACACCAGCTACAACACCAGTTACAACACCAGTTTCAGCACCAGCTACAACACCAGCTACAACACCAGCTCCAGCACCAGCTACAACACCAGCCACCTCACCAGCTACAGCACCACCTATAACACCAGCTACAGCACCAGCTACAACACCAGCTACAACACCAGCTACAACACCAGTTACAACACCAGCTACAACACCAGTTACAACACCAGCTGCCATAACACCACCTACAACACCAGTTACAATACCAGCTACAACATAAGATTCAATGATAACACTAATAATAATATTTACATCCAGAAAGTATGCAACACCTTCTTAGAGTATAACACCACCGCGTTATCTACAATACCAACACAACCAACAGGTTAGGTAAAGTCATTTCAGTAACAACATCTACAACACGTTTAAGGACGAGGAACCATTAACTCTACTTGTTATGTATCACCAACGACAATAACCACGACTGATAGCAACATAGATTGTATACCAACACGAGCATCGAGAGATCGTCCAGTCATAACAGAGATACTCACCTGTGTAACATCACCTGCAGGCTTATCTATGTATACAACATCAGTAACAAAATCAACAGTAATATAACACATTCAGCAACCCAACCTGGTAATGTTGATGGTGGTTTGGTATAATAATACTTTAGGTTCCAGCAGCACTATTGTAACAACGCTAACTATGGTGTAACGAAAAGAATCTCATATAAATTGTTCGTAAGTTGATGCTATTTTAAGGTAGAGTTGGGAGTTGAGATAGAGTAGTGAGCGTCAGTCAGCCAGCGTTCAAGAGTGTCGTGGGTGGTAAGTGTGGCGGTCTCGCGGGGCTACAACTTAACCCTCAGAATAATTACCGAAGTTGAAGCATGTTGGACTGAGTCATGCCGCCGTATGTTTGAACACAGAGGCCAGACACAGTACTGGGTGAAGGTTCCTCCTGTGGTTGTGGTGGATTATGTCGGGCTCAATCATTTATATAATTAATCTCGTTGAAAGTTGTGTTGTTATTTATTGGTGATTTATGCCTTTATAATAACAACATATACAGGCAGTTGGGGAACGTTGGCAGTTAACGACGAGTGATTGGTTCTCTCTGAAATATTTTCCTTGTAAATGTTTCCATCTGTATAATTATACTTGAAGTATAAACATTATGTTGTTTGAGTGTCTTGTGTCCCAGGGTCGAAGACGACGTTTCTAAACCGTGTAGTATAGCCCTTAAACTATGACACCAGTTAACAGTCTTACGAAGATGACACAAACCTTCCCAAACAACGTGCCAAGACGGCGGAGAATTATATGATTTAGTTGAAACAATTTGTTGACAGCTGGATAACTGTACTCTGAACCACCCTCCAATATATATATATATATATATATATATATATATATATATACACACACACATACACAATCAACACCTCAACCCGCCAGGATTCGAACCCACGGCCCACTAGCCCATGACTGACGGGGGAACGCTAACCGCTGGACCACCAGGATGGGTTCGAAACCTGGCGGGTTGAGATGTTGATTGTATGTAGAAGTCCGCGTGCTATTGGGTTAATGAAATATATATATACATATATGCTGGTAACCACCAGGAAAGAAGAAAACACGAAGTTCCCTGAAGATGTGAATTACACGAAAGCGCTTGGGAACTTCGTGTTTTCTTCTTTCCTGGTGGTTATCAGCATATACCTAGATCACGCGCACCTACAGTGATTTACTTGCATATATATATATATATATATAATCAACGACCTCACCAGCAAGGAATCGAACCCTCGACCTACTGGGTGTGACTAGGGAACGCTTACCGGCTAGGCCACAAGGACACTAAAAGCAGTTCTAGACTCTGTTATATTTCACACAAAGCCTGTTCATCGAGCTGATGGCGCCGTGAACCTCAATGGGAAACTGCCCGTGCCACTTATGTGGTGTCAGTAGCATTTTACCGAATCCAGCTGGTATGAAACGCGAGGTACATATATATACTTCATTTTTAGTCCATTTAACACGCGGACTTTGAACATATAATCAACGACCTCACCAGCAAGGAATCGAACCCTCGACCTACTGGGTGTGACTAGGGAACGCTTACCGGCTAGGCCACAAGGACACTAAAAGCAGTTCTAGACTCTGTTATATTTCACACAAAGCCTGTTCATCGAGCTGATGGCGCCGTGAACCTCAATGGGAAACTGCCCGTGCCACTTATGTGGTGTCAGTAGCATTTTACCGAATCCAGCTGGTATGAAACGCGAGGTACATATATATACTTCATTTTTAGTCCATTTAACACGCGGACTTTGAACATATAATCAACGACCTCACCAGCAAGGAATCGAACCCTCGACCTACTGGGTGTGACTAGGGAACGCTTACCGGCTAGGCCACAAGGACACTAAAAGCAGTTCTAGACTCTGTTATATTTCACACAAAGCCTGTTCATCGAGCTGATGGCGCCGTGAACCTCAATGGGAAACTGCCCGTGCCACTTATGTGGTGTCAGTAGCATTTTACCGAATCCAGCTGGTATGAAACGCGAGGTACATATATATACTTCATTTTTAGTCCATTTAACACGCGGACTTTGAACATATAATCAACGACCTCACCAGCAAGGAATCGAACCCTCGACCTACTGGGTGTGACTAGGGAACGCTTACCGGCTAGGCCACAAGGACACTAAAAGCAGTTCTAGACTCTGTTATATTTCACACAAAGCCTGTTCATCGAGCTGATGGCGCCGTGAACCTCAATGGGAAACTGCCCGTGCCACTTATGTGGTGTCAGTAGCATTTTACCGAATCCAGCTGGTATGAAACGCGAGGTACATATATATACTTCATTTTTAGTCCATTTAACACGCGGACTTTGAACATATAATCAACGACCTCACCAGCAAGGAATCGAACCCTCGACCTACTGGGTGTGACTAGGGAACGCTTACCGGCTAGGCCACAAGGACACTAAAAGCAGTTCTAGACTCTGTTATATTTCACACAAAGCCTGTTCATCGAGCTGATGGCGCCGTGAACCTCAATGGGAAACTGCCCGTGCCACTTATGTGGTGTCAGTAGCTGGATTCGGTAAAATGCTACTGACACCACATAAGTGGCACGGGCAGTTTCCCATTGAGGTTCACGGCGCCATCAGCTCGATGAACAGGCTTTGTGTGAAATATAACAGAGTCTAGAACTGCTTTTAGTGTCCTTGTGGCCTAGCCGGTAAGCGTTCCCTAGTCACACCCAGTAGGTCGAGGGTTCGATTCCTTGCTGGTGAGGTCGTTGATTATATGTTCAAAGTCCGCGTGTTAAATGGACTAAAAATGAAGTATATATATGTACCTCGCGTTTCATACCAGCTGGATTCGGTAAAATGCTACTGACACCACATAAGTGGCACGGGCAGTTTCCCATTGAGGTTCACGGCGCCATCAGCTCGATGAACAGGCTTTGTGTGAAATATAACAGAGTCTAGAACTGCTTTTAGTGTCCTTGTGGCCTAGCCGGTAAGCGTTCCCTAGTCACACCCAGTAGGTCGAGGGTTCGATTCCTTGCTGGTGAGGTCGTTGATTATATGTTCAAAGTCCGCGTGTTAAATGGACTAAAAATGAAGTATATATATGTACCTCGCGTTTCATACCAGCTGGATTCGGTAAAATGCTACTGACACCACATAAGTGGCACGGGCAGTTTCCCATTGAGGTTCACGGCGCCATCAGCTCGATGAACAGGCTTTGTGTGAAATATAACAGAGTCTAGAACTGCTTTTAGTGTCCTTGTGGCCTAGCCGGTAAGCGTTCCCTAGTCACACCCAGTAGGTCGAGGGTTCGATTCCTTGCTGGTGAGGTCGTTGATTATATGTTCAAAGTCCGCGTGTTAAATGGACTAAAAATGAAGTATATATATGTACCTCGCGTTTCATACCAGCTGGATTCGGTAAAATGCTACTGACACCACATAAGTGGCACGGGCAGTTTCCCATTGAGGTTCACGGCGCCATCAGCTCGATGAACAGGCTTTGTGTGAAATATAACAGAGTCTAGAACTGCTTTTAGTGTCCTTGTGGCCTAGCCGGTAAGCGTTCCCTAGTCACACCCAGTAGGTCGAGGGTTCGATTCCTTGCTGGTGAGGTCGTTGATTATATGTTCAAAGTCCGCGTGTTAAATGGACTAAAAATGAAGTATATATATGTACCTCGCGTTTCATACCAGCTGGATTCGGTAAAATGCTACTGACACCACATAAGTGGCACGGGCAGTTTCCCATTGAGGTTCACGGCGCCATCAGCTCGATGAACAGGCTTTGTGTGAAATATAACAGAGTCTAGAACTGCTTTTAGTGTCCTTGTGGCCTAGCCGGTAAGCGTTCCCTAGTCACACCCAGTAGGTCGAGGGTTCGATTCCTTGCTGGTGAGGTCGTTGATTATATGTTCAAAGTCCGCGTGTTAAATGGACTAAAAATGAAGTATATATATATATATA
>CAUDMG010001884.1:0-12150 GCA_958450375.1 Homarus gammarus
TCACCACCAGAATCATCATAAAATTATCCTGGAAGTCACCTGAGCATTAGATTCATTCACATTCATTACATAGGGGGTGCTGGTGGTAGAGTGGTACCGCTCTTGCCTTCTCAAGCGAGATGTCACGGGTTCGATTCCCGGGCCGGTGGAAGTTGTTTGGACATACTTCCTAGCCCCCATTAGTCCCTGTTCACCTAGCAGTAAAGTAGGTACCTGGTGTAAATCGAAAGTTTCGAATTCGTATTCAGGGACAAGTTGTTGGAGCTTCCAATAACTTGATGACATAAACCATTGACTCTTCAGGCTTCTACGTCCTTAACTCATGAGACATAAAGGCAAGCATGAACTTAGCATGCTTCCTTGTTGGGCACTGTAAACGCTTCTGCGCTTCACCTTACACAAGGATGTAGGGGAGTGCCCAATAAATAAGAAAAAAAAAATTCATTACATATCCAAACTGACACACATAAACACACACACACACAAATGGTCAGGTCTATAGCTCAGGCAGATCCTAACCCAGCTAACCTCTCACTAAAAACAGGAAAAACTATATCTGTCATCTACACAACAGGTAACCAGGTAAGACTCTTGATATAGAAATAATGAAACAGTTTTTGTAGATTGCCCCCTCCCCAAAAAGTCGTATTTTTTTCTAAGTCCCCCTTAAAAAAAATAAGGCAACGTTGATTATCTGAAAAACTGGCTTGATTTCTGAAGTGCTTGAACTATCAACACGTCCAGTACTGCCCAGTAAGACCCTGCTATCATTTACGCTCTCACTCTAATACTGAAATTAATCCATCGCTTCTCTGGCGAGTTACCAAGTGGATAAGAAATCTCTCCCGGACGGACGGACAGAAGGACGGAAGGACATATAGCGTCATTTCTATACATCCCCAAACTTTCGGTCCGGGTGCTGGGAGAAAGAAATTCTACACTGGTCAACAAGGAACCGCGCTGCCAATTCAGTAAAACGATTGACTTTCTATTTTCATAAAACTTAGAAAAATTTGATGTCTGATGCAAGCTTAGGAAAACTTGGTATCCCTAAAGTTTACATAAAAATACTTTGCTAGGCATTACCAGCTGAGAGACACTGTGTTACTAGTGCAAGGCGTCACCGACTGAGAGACACCGTGTTACCTGTGCGAAGCGTCACCAACTCAGAAACGCCGCGTTACCTGTGCTAGGCGTCATCAGCTGAGAGACGCCGCGTTACCTGTGCTAGGCGTCATCAGCTGAGACACCGTGTTACCTGTGCTAGGCGTCATCAGCTGAGAGACGCCGCGTTACCTGTGCTAGGCGTCACCATCTGAGAGACGCTGCGTTACCTGTGCTAGGCGTCATCAACTGAGAGACGCGGCGCTAGACCAGACAGTTGCTGTAACTCACTGCCCTCACCTGTGCCCTTGAACTCTCTCCTCTGGTTTGTCATGCTGCTGTTGCTGTCTCCTGTTGCTACTCTTGCTGTCTCCTGTTGCTGCTGTTATTTGTCCTGTTACTGCTGCTGTTTGCCATGTTGCTGGTGTTGTCCCCTGTTCCTTATGTTGTTTGTCTTGTTGCTGCTATTGTTTATCCTGTTCCTTCTGTTGCTTGTCATGCTGCTGCTATTGTTTGCCCTCTTTCTGTTGTTGTTTGTCCTGTTGCTGCTGTTTGTGCTATTGCTGTCTCCTGTTGCTGCGGTTGTTAGGTCTTTCTGGTGGTAGTCTTTCCATGCCTGTATACAGTAATCCAGACTGGAACGTACTGGAGATTTGTGCAGTTAAAGGAGCATGTTCCTGTTGTTGTATTCAGAGGTAAGCTTTATAAATCCCAAACTTCGATTTGCTTTTGTCACTGCTGCCCCAAATTGTTGCACCGTCTTCAGTGAATGATCTATCGCAACGCCAAGAACTTTCTCCTTACCGACAGTATCCAGGAAAGTGTTATTAAACAGAATAGTTGTGATTGGATTGTTGTATCATAGTTGTAGGGTCTTCTATTATGTAATGTTAAAGATCTTTTGCCAGTCTCAAGACCATTTGAACAGCTCATGCAGGTCTTTCTACATTGTTGCGACGTCGTCTTGATTTGCTACATTCCCCAATATATTTGTGTCGTCCACAAAATTGACAATGTGGCTCGATATGTTTTCACCTATGTCGTTTATGTAGATAACAAACAGGGTGGGTCCAAGGATACAGCCTTGTGGTACTCCACTGAATGTACTCCATTTATTACCACTCTTTGTTGCCAGTCTTCGAGTCAATTGTTAATCCACAACAAAATCTTGCCTGTGATGCCATGTGCCAGGATCTTAGAGGCCAGTCGTGCATGTGGGTCTTTGCCAAACGTCTTGGAGAAATTAATGTACAACACATCTACTGGTGAGCCTTGGTCACGTAGTCTGTAACTGTTAACGTTTCAAGGAACGTGATTAAGTTTGTCAGACCGAATTTTCTTTTTATGAAACCGTGTTGCGCTGTGTTGATAAGACTGTGTTCGGTCTGGTGTTGGATGATGGCGTCCCTCAGAATTTTCTCAAAGAGATTGCATTTATGTGATGGGCCTGCAGTTTTCCGCTGCACCTTTCCTACTCCTTCTTGTGTATTAGGTAATGTTGACTGATTTCCAGTCCCTATAGGCGCTTTACCCTGATCCAAGGATTTGCTGAATAAAAGTCTTAGTGGTGCAGATCATGTGAGGACCCTGCAAGGTGCATGTTACTTGAATATTTTTTTTTTATTTGCATGCTGTCGTGTTTGTACAGCATATGTATGTGGAAGTGTTTATATATTGAAGGTAATATTAATATTAATTAAATACATAAAATGTAATAGTATTTTTTTTAATTATTACAAGTTTTATTATTATTATTATTATCATTATTTTTATTATTATTATTATTATTATTATTATTATTATTTTTATTATTATTATTACTAATTGTATGATAAGATATTTAGCAAAAGAAAAAGGATAATTAGTAAAGTTAACTGCTTGACTGTATAAAGGCATATTGTGTATTTGGGATTTTATTAAAACGGCGAGTGTTAGATTAGACTGAGTGACTGTGTAATAGTATTTTATATCTAGTATATGTCTAATTATTTACCTTATTCTGTACCTTATCATGATCCCCAGTGAGACACCTCCAACACCTCTCACATATCAGCTGATCGCCAAAACAAAAACAATCAAGCGATAACCCGCGTCTTGATCACGTAATCTCCATGAGACACCTCCGGCCCCTCCCACCCATCAGCTGATTGCCAAAACAAAAACAAACGTGGCTTGATCACGTGACCACACAAAGGCCTCCGCTGTGGAGCTCTCTTTAACCCTGTCCGAGCGAGGCGTCATGATGAATGGCTTCGAGAACAGAAATTGTAGCTTTGGAATGGGGAGTTAACCGTGGCCGATGGATGGACTAGCTATTAGATTCAATCATAGCGTACCCGAGAGGCTAAACACTGACAATTGGTCGAGGCTACAGCTATGATTATAACAGACACACAGATATACACTCACAGGGCTTGGTGGTTGGTGATGGTGGTTGGGGGGTAGTGGTAGGTTGATGAGGTTCTTCCACACCTCTTTTGTTCGAGTGACTGTAGAAATCATCTATGGTACTTCGTCGTGCTCTCCCTCCACCCAACTTTCATTTCCTCCTTCCCTCAACCCCTTCCTCCCTCACTACATTCCCTCCATCCTCCCCTTCCTCAATCCCTTCCTCCCTTCCTTCCTTCCTTCCGTCTCTCTCTCCTTCCCTCCTTTTTGTCTCCCTCTCATACCCGTGTAGGACCCCGGGGATGCTGGATATACAGGTAAAAAGAGTCTTATTACACACCTGTGGGAACACCTCGAGATTCGTCATGCGTCATTCGTGTTGGTTTAGAACGAAAAAAAATTTCCTCGTGTCTTGTATGAATGCGGAAACCGGAGAGAGAGAGAGAGAGAGAGAGAGAGAGAGAGAGAGAGAGAGAGAGAGAGCACAACATAATATACCTTGTTACATCTCTCGTCGTTTTACATGTTGCTGATAACTAGGATAATAAAATAAATTGAAGTCTCATATATGAAAGATTTTTTTTACCTTTTATTTTTAAATTTTATTTTACTTTTATTTTTTTCTTCTCATAATATTGGTTTGTTTAGTTTTATACGAATGAATTTGTTTACAGTTTTAAATTTCTTGTTTTAGTATCTTTTAAAAAAGTTCCGATACTTTTCTTTGTTTTATATGAAGAGAATCAATCGTTTCTCTCTCTAAAATAAAACTCCATTTATCCTGTTTTATTTGATACGTTTCGATACTTTTTAGGCATTATCTTTTCAAAAGAAATAGTTGGAATAATTTTTGTCTATGATTAGTTTTGTAATTATTTCATAGTGCAGGTTAGGTTAGGTTAGGTTAAGTTAAATTGGAGAGAGAGAAAGAGAGAGAGAGAGAGAGAGAGAGAGAGAGAGAGAGAGAGAGAGAGAGAGGTCCTTCCCTGACCCACCTGAGAGTAACAAGGATTGTACGTCTATGGGAACAATTACCGCCGTGGGGAGAAGATAGCCACTGACAGAGTACACACGTGCAAGCACGCCCGCCTCGCCCGGCCAGTGGTGGGGAAGGGGTGGTGGTGCAGGGGACGGGAGGTAACGAGGGGTTGGAGAGGAGGGGGAGAGATGGAGATGGTTGGAGGTGAGGAGGATGTTAGGGAGGGGAATTGGGGAGGAGTTGGTAGGGATGAGGTGGTGGGGAGGAGGAGGTAGTGAGAGGCTGATGGGGAGGTGAGTGGGGAGGTGTGTAGGGAAGTGGGAGGGAGACTTATGGTAAGGTGTGTGGCAGGTGTGTGGCAGGTGTGTAGGGAGGTGTGAGGCAGGTATGTAGGGAAGTGTATGGCAGGCGTGTAGGGAGGTGTGAGACAGGTGTGTAGTAGGGAGGTGTATGGCCAGGTGTAGCAGTCTGGGGAGACGTAGTGTTAACGTGGAGAGGAATCGGAGAAGTTGGGCTATTGTGGGGAGTTTAGGCTGGGAAGGCATGGGGGGGGGGGGGGGGGGTTGGGGATGACTGACTTACCGACACACATAAAGACGCTTTTCCTTCGCCTACACGACTAACCTAACCTAACCTAACCTAACCTTAACTGTTGAATCACTAAAACACCTTAACTGTTGAAGCACTAAAACACCTTAACCGTTGAAGCACTAAAACACCTTGACTGTTGAAGCACTAAAACACCTTAACCGTTGAAGCACTAAAACACCTTGACTGTTGAAGCACTAAAACACCTTATCTGTTGAAGCACTAAAACACCTTAACTGTTAAAGCACTAAAACACCTTAACTGTTGAAGCACTAAAACACCTTAACTGTTGAAGCACTAAAACACCTTAACTGTTGAAGCACTAAAACACCTTAACTGTTGAAGCACTAAAACACCTTAACTGTTGAAGCAATAAAACACCTTAACTGTTGAAGCACCAAAACACCTTAACTGTTGAAGCACTAAAACACCTTAACTGTTGAAGCGCTACAACACCTTAACTGTTGAAGCACTAAAACACCTTAACTGTTGAAGCACTAAAACACCTTAACTGTTGAAGCACTAAAACACCTTAACTGTTGAAGCACTACAACACCTTAACTGTTGAAGCGCTACAACACCTTAACTGTTGAAGCGCTAAAACACCTTAACTGTTGAAGCACTACAATACCTTAACTGTTGAAGCACTAAAACACCTTAACTGTTGAAGCACTAAAACACCTTAACTGTTGAAGCACTAAAACACCTTAACTGTTGAAGCACTACAATACCTTAACTGTTGAAGCACTAAAACACCTTAACTGTTGAAGCACTAAAACACCTTAACTGTTGAAGCACTACAACACCTTAACTGTTGAAGCACTAAAACACCTTAACTGTTGAAGCACTAAAACACCTTAACTGTTGAAGCACTACAATACCTTAACTGTTGAAGCACTAAAACACCTTAACTGTTGAAGCACTAAAACACCTTAACTGTTGAAGCACTAAAACACCTTAACTGTTGAAGCACTAAAACACCTTAACTGTTGAAGCACTACAATACCTTAACTGTTGAAGCACTAAAACACCTTAACTGTTGAAGCACTAAAACACCTTAACTGTTGAAGCACTACAACACCTTAACTGTTGAAGCGCTACAACACCTTAACCGTTGAAGCACTAAAACACCTTAACTGTTGAAGCACTAAAACACCTTAACTGTTGAAGCACTAAAACACCTTAACTGTTGAAGCACTAAAACACCTTAACTGTCGAAGCACTAAAACACCTTAACTGTTGAAGCACTACAACACCTTAACTGTGGAAGCACTACAGTAAAACACCTTAACTGTTGAAGCACTAAAACACCTTAACTGTTGAAGCACTACAACACCTTAACTGTTGAAGCACTAAAACACCTTAACTGTTGAAGCACTACAATACCTTAACTGTTGAAGCACTAAAGCACCTTAACTGTTGAAGCACTACAACACCTTAACTATTGAAGCACTACAACACCTTAACTGTGGAAGCACGTTATTACATTATGAAAACAGCGACCCCTGATAATGCATTACCTCCCAGCCATACCAATGACCTGAGCTGGTTACAGGACTGGTCTGTCAGGTCAGGTAGTGAAGCTAAATTTTTATGATTCAACAGCCTTTTATCATCATCATCATCATTATCATCATCGTCGTCGTCATTATTATTATTATTATTATTATTATTATTATTATTATTATTATTATTGTTGTTGTTTTTGTCAATCATCATCATCATCATCATCATCATCATCATCACTATTACCATTATTATTATTACTGTTATCTCTTCACCTCCTTTATCTCAACATCTCCCAAGTGCTGTTCCTGAGGGCTTGGTGTTGGTGCCTCTCTCGTTGTAAAGGACACACTCAGTCATCATTTGCGAGTCAGACACACTTCCCCCATCAGATCTCCTCCATCAGGTGGGACACTCAGATCGTCACCCGCAGTGTTGGTCGTGCCGCTCTCTACGGTGGTCCTCTGGTTGCTTGGTTTTCTGATTGTTTGGTTTTTGGTTGGTTGTTTTATTGTTTAAGGGGGTTGATTGTTTATCTGATTGGTTGTTTGAATGATTGGTTGGTTTTATGATAGGTTATGTGGTTTTTTGGTGTCTGATTGTATGATTTTCTGGGTCTCTGGTTGTTTTATATTCTGTTCGTTTCAGTGTTTGATTGTTTGAGTTTTTTATTGTTTGGTTCTATGATTGTTTGGTTGTCTGATTGTTTAGTCGTATGATTGTTTTCATAACTGTTTGAATTTCTGAATGTTCGGTTGTCTTGGTTATATGGGTGTCTGATTGTTTAGGTTTCTGATTGTTTGGGTTATCTTGTTTCTTTGGTGTTTGATCTTTGGTGTTTGAATGCTTGATCGTCTTATTGTTGTTTAAACAATCTGTTCATATCTTTGTTTACAAACAGTGTGTGTGTGTGAATGAGACCCATTGTTATCACCTTATCAGTACATTCACATTATTTACATCACGCAAAAACACTAATACAATATCATCGTCTTATTTACACAGCAGGTGAGGTGAGGATTGGTGACTATTAAGAAAAAAAAGATTAGATGGAGATTTCAGTTTTGTTAAGCCATTGGAATATATATATTTTTTTCAGGTATAACTCACCAACACACACACACCTGCGACTCATAATTAGCAGGTGATGGTATCTGTTGATGGGGGCGTTCTCGTGCTGTTGTCAGCGTCGTGAATTAAAATAAAATAAAAATTTGTATTTCAGCATTAAAAAAAAAAGTTCATATACACTTCAGAAGCCAATAAAACGCGTTGAAAAAAAAATCCAAAAGAGAGTAAAACATTTTAAAACGAGACAAAACAGTGAAATATTGATTAAAAAAAACACATTAAAAACCTCACACAACAAACATTACTATGAACAGTTAAGAAATAATTAAAACGAAGAATAAAAACACGTAACTATATGTTAGGTTCTGAATAATAAGTTCTATATACAGGAGAGAACACAAACACCTGTATAGTTTTGTAGGTTCGGTTTACTGGATAAGAGTATGTACACAAAGGAGAGCAGCACTCTCTCTTGACTAGGCTCCCGGTCAACTGCTATAGGCGACGTATGGCAAGTGATACATTAGCAGCTTCCATACGTCGCCAGGCACATTAATTAAGCGTGTGGGATATGGTAATAACATTGCCACACGCTGCTAGCTAGGCTGAATAAATAATACATAAATGGAGCACATACATAATATACATACATGATATATAATCCAGCATACATAATATACATACACCTCCCTCCCCCCTATACGCTCATAGCAAAGTCTTGAGCGGACCTTTTCTTTTGGATCCGTTCTGAGCGTCGAGGGACTTCATCACTGGGAAGGGTATGGGACTCAACACTGGTGGCGGGGCCAGCAGAAGGCATTGTTACGGGTCGGAGAAAACGGCGGTTCCTCCACCACACACGACCACTGGGTAACCGCACCTGGTAGTCCCGTGACCTGCCGAGACCCATGACTACGCCTACTTTGTCCCAACGTAGGGAGGTCGGGTCCTGAACACGGACTTGGGTGCCGACACTCAACCTGGGGAGAGAACGGGCGTTGTCATTGTAGCGGGCGACGACGTCCTGAACACGTTCGGCGGCTCGGCGATCACAATCCTCTGTCTTGGCCTGCCACTCCTTGGAGAAGGATTGAGGGTGAGCAGGGACACAAGAACGAAGGGGGCGTCCATACAAAACCTGGGCAGGGGAGCGTCCGGTGTAGTTAGGTGTGTTGCGGAGTTCAAGAAGACCCCTGTCGAAGGCCTCGCAGTCAATGTTCCCAGAAGGGGCCACCTTAAGGATGAGGTGCTTCAGGGATTTGACAGCAGCCTCAGCGTGGCCGTTGGACTGCGGGTAATGGGGCGATGACAACACATGCCGGACTCCCCATCGGTCAAGGAACGCAGCAAAGTCCCGGCTTGTGAACTGAGGCCCTCCGTCGGTTCGCAGGCGTACAGGAACGCCCACGTCACGGAAGTAGTGGCGGAACTTGCTGATGGTGGCGGCAGACGTCGTGTCATTACCGCACTTGATGACAACCGGCCAACCAGAGAGACGGTCGACGATAACGAGGAAGGACTTTCCTGACACACAGAAAAAGTCGGCCGACACAGACTCAAAGGGGCGGGTGGGGTTGTCGTCACTCATAAAGGGTTCCTGCTGCTGGCTGGGTTGTAATACGTGGCGGGGCTTACACACCTGGACAGCATTGGAGATGTCGGGGTCGATGCCAGGCCGGAACACAGTCTGTCTTGCACGCCGTTTGGTGGCCTCGGCTCCACAGTGACTGTCGTGGAGGCGAGCCAAGGCGTGGAGACTTGAAGCAGCAGGGACAACTACCGAAGGAGAGGTGTCACTGGCCAGAGGTAGGGGCAGGGCGGCAGCAGGGTAGTTGCTGCTCCCTTCGTGCACCCTGTTGGCGTGTTTTACCTCGAGAATCGGTGTTGGGAAGTCCTGGGGGATGATGGCCAACTCTTGGCAATGTCTGTAGGACAGCAAAGGAGTCGGGACGCCATTATGCACATCAATCCAGGCTTGACACGACCTGTTGCCAAAGGTGACGTGTGCATAGAGTGAACCTAGGGCCGGGGTCATCTGTGAACCATCTGCCATAAAGCGGAGATCCTTGGGGGGCGGTCCTAGATCACTTGGAGAGAGCCCCAAGCATTGCAAATGCTGGGGACCGATGACTGTAGCATCAGCGCCGGTGTCGGGCAACATCTGAAGACGGGATGACACACCGCCGTAGGTCACGATGACGCTGATGTACTGGGGGACTTTGGTCCTGGGACGCGGGGGGGAGCACACATTCCTAATGTGGCTCGAGCGTTGTCAGGAGTCGTCGTACCTCTGATTGGAAGACTGTGGGCGGCCCTCTCTGGTGGAGGGGGGCTGAAGCTTCCGCCGACGCGGTCCCTTGGGTATGTTGGAAGGGCAACACTTGTCATAGTGGCCCAGACGACCACACACATTGCACTGGACGCGTTTGGCTGGGCACCGTACTGTGAGTGACCAGTGGCCCTTACGGTCACAACTGTTGCAGGTAGACTGAGCAGCTGGACACACCTGTGTTCCGTGCTGCTTACCACAGTTGTTGCAAAATAAACCAGGCGTGGACGTGGTGGGCGAAGGCGTAGGAACAGACTTCTTGTCCTTCTTGTACCGGGACACAGCGCGTACAGCTGTAGGGGGAGCACGGATGGCAGAGGTGGCACACCTGGCAGCCTCATAGGAGCGACATATCGTCAACACATCCTTAAGAGAAGAGGAAGAGTCGAGGGAGGTGAGGCGTTGGACAAGTTCCTCGTCCTTAACACCCATCAGGATCACCTGCTTCAACTGGGTCTCCTCGCACTGCTGGTGGTGGCCTGGACATATATCTACCTCTTCCGAGGCTCTCTTAAGACGCACGTAAAAGGCATCAAAAGACTCACCCTCCATCTGTCTGCAGCTAAACAATTCCCTCCTGCGCAGAGCTTCATTCTGCTGTCCTTTGATGTGCCGTTGTAGAACGTCCAGTACCTCCTCTACAGACAGCGAAGAGGTTGGGGGTACCTGCAACGTATGTTCCAAGACACGCTGAATTTCCAAGGACAGGCACATACGCAGCTGGATGAGTTGTTTAGGCTGTGACAAACTCTGGAGATCCACCATTGTAGAGTAATCAGTCCACCGTCGCCGCCATTCACGAAAAGTCTGGAAAGTCTCATCAGGCTTCAAGATGGGCGGCGTTTGAGCTGCTGCTTTAGGTGGGGCTGGGGGGCGTGAAGGAAGCATGGATGAGGTATCTGAACCAGTCAGTACCGAGGCAGTGTTAGAGCCAGGGGCTTGGTTAACAGTGAGGCGAGATATCAAGGCTTCAAACCGTTCACTGTCTTCCAATCTCCGTTGGTTGTCTCGTTCTGCCTCTGCTTGCCTTCTGTGCTCATCCGCCAAACGTCTGTGGGCTTCATCCTCGCGTTTCTCATCTCTCATAAACTTCAGTAAAGCAATTATCTCTGGAGACAACGCTGAATATTGAGGTGAGGGACTGCGCGATGTGGGGGCTGAAGCGTCGTGGCCGGCCTGGTCATCAATCTCTGCGGGGCTATCACCCGCCTGAGTCATCCAGACGCTGGGTCCACGGCTACGTAAGGCGTGAGACATAACTACTTCCTCTGTGTACTATGTCTTAAATCAGTGTTGACCGGTCAGCCCGTCGTATCAACAAGATTTCAGACAAAAAATTAATTAAATACACAGATAAGTAGGTTATATATATAAAATATATATAAGGAAGCCGCGCGGTCAGCGAGTGTTAGTACAGTACATGTACGTGTGCGAGTGAGTGTGTGTCCTGGGCCGGCAAAGCGTCTCGCCCCAGCTGTGAGGGGGGGGTGGAGGCGGCGCTGTGAGGGGGGGTGGAGGGAGAGGCGCGGCGACTCCCAGTCAGTCTAGTTACCCTCAGGACGCGGTCAGAGACGGGTGCACTGAACTTTACTCCTTACAAATGCCCAGAACGTGCCGTATACCTTGGGAATCCTTTAGAACAAGGTCACACATGAATGGCACGAACACACAATGCACTAAACACTTCACAGAAAATCACTGTCACTGACACTGCTCAAAGTTGCTGAAATTCTTCGAGGAGAGATGGCGCGGGAGTTGACCCAAGGCTTGACCCAAGACGGGAGGGGACCCTAGCCGGCTTTCTACAAACTTTGCACTATCACTCGTAATTATCCAGTAAGACTACGCACTGCGCCATGTTAGGTTCTGAATAATAAGTTCTATATACAGGAGAGAACACAAACACCTGTATAGTTTTGTAGGTTCGGTTTACTGGATAAGAGTATGTACACAAAGGAGAGCAGCACTCTCTCTTGACTAGGCTCCCGGTCAACTGCTATAGGCGACGTATGGCAAGTGATACATTAGCAGCTTCCATACGTCGCCAGGCACATTAATTAAGCGTGTGGGATATGGTAATAACATTGCCACACGCTGCTAGCTAGGCTGAATAAATAATACATAAATGGAGCACATACATAATATACATACATGATATATAATCCAGCATACATAATATACATAC
>CAUDMG010001885.1:0-10000 GCA_958450375.1 Homarus gammarus
ACCTATTCTTTTCCTCTGCCTCGAGGGTGGCCAGCAGACCGTGCAGGGTTCGATTGAACCGTTCCACCATGCCATTTCCCTGTGGGTGATATGCTGACGTCCTTATTTTCTTCACCCCAAAGGTGGCACAAGTTTGTCGGACCAATGCACTGCCAAAATTCCTTCCCTGATCGGTCAACAGTCGCTCAGGTGCACCCACTGCCAGGAAGATTCGATTCACCAGGATCTTTGCAATCGTCGAGGCTTTCTGGTCTTTGGTGGGAAAGGCCCAAGTGTAACGACTGTATATGTCAACCATTATCAGGACATTCTCCAATCCTTGCCGCTTGTCCAGCAAGGTGAAATCTGCGGCCAGTGTCTCTAATGGTTTGGCAGCTTCAATCGTCCCTACATGCAGTTGGGGTTTCGGCACTTCATCTTTTGCTACTCCACACCTCTCGCAGCTGGCTATGTAGTCTCGCACTGTTTCTCCCATGCCTGACCAGAACCCTCGCTCCTGCACCAGCGACAGGGTGCGATCTCGCCCCTGATGGCCAAACTCGTCGTGGCAGGCTCTAGTCAAAGCCTCCTGCAAGTTTGGAGTTAACACTGGCACCTCCCTCCATAGATTCTTCCCTTCGGGTCTTCTATGCCAGACAACATCTTCTCTTACTATCAGGGATTTCCTAGCTCGGTACATCTTGCGGAAATCATCATTTTGGAGCTCTACCTGTACCTCATCCTCCGGCAGCTCTCCCACCAACCATCTTCGCAGTTTTGTCATATAGTCCATGCCTTCTTGCTCCTTACGCAGCCCATCCATCGTCCACAGTTCCTTCCTTCCTGCCCCGTTCTCCTCTAGTACATGCATCGCTGTATACTCTTCTTCACTATCTTCCTCCTGTTCCGCCGGGATTCTAGATAGAGTATCCGCCACAATGTTGTTCTTCCCCGGCTTGTACTCTATAGTAAAGTTAAACTGCTCGAGATCCGCATTCCACCTACTTTCCACGGCACCTAGTTTAGCCTTCTCCCGGTGACTGAGTGGGTTGTTATCTGTATAGACTGTGAAATGTTTCCCTGCCAAATAATCCCTGAATTTATCCACTACTGCCCATTTGAGTGCTAACATCTCTAACTTACGAGAACTATAGTTGTTCATGTTACGTTCTGATTTCCTCAGGCCCCGACTCGCATAGCACACCGGATGCAGCCTGCCATCCTTCCGCTGGGACAGCACCGCACCTAGCCCACGAAAACTTGCATCTGTTTCTAATATAAACTCCTGAGTGAAATCTGGGCAAGCCAACACTGGTGTCTGCGTCACCTTGTCTTTCAACTCCTCAAAAGCCTGTTGCTGTTCCTCTCTCCATTCACTATCTACCCGATCCTTAGATTTCCCATGCATCAACGCATGCAGTGGAGCAGCTATTTGGGCAAACCCTTTAACAAATTTCCTATAAAATGATGTGAACCCTACAAAAGACCGCACATCTTTCACCGTCTGAGGGACTGGCCAATCTCTTACTACCCTAATCTTCTCAGGATCAGCTGTGATGCCTTCAGCTGACACCTGATATCCTAAATAACTTACTTTTGAAGCCATTATTTCACACTTTTTAGGTTTAAATCTTAAGTTATTCTCCCTCATCCTGCAAAATAATTCCCTCAATCTGACTATATGTTGATCTATTGTACTTGAAAACACCATCACATCATCAAGGTATACAAGCAACGAGGAGAAGATCTTATCCCCTAAAATCCGCTCCATGTATCTCTGAAAGGTTCCCGGACTATTTGACAATCCCATAGGCAGTCGCCTGTACTCAAAGTGTCCGAAGCTTGTGCTGAAGGCAGTCTTTGGACGGTCTGAAGGTTTTACTTCTATCTGGTGATATCCCGCCGCCAGATCAAACGTTGAGAAAAACTGGGCCCCCGTCAGAGATTCTAGAGTTTCATTTATCCTAGGCAGAGGAAACGCATCGCGTACCGTGACCTTATTTAAGTCACGATAGTCAATGCACAACCTCAGCGTCCCGTCCTTTTTCCTCACTACTACAATGGCGGCAGAGTACGGACTCTCACTATGCTGAATTACTCCCTGATCTAACAGCTGGCTAATGTGCTGCTTCACCTCTGGTACCTGGTTTGGAGGGATCCTCCGATATGGCACCCTAACTGGCCTGTCTGTGGTCACTGGGATCTCATGCTGAACCCCAATAGCCTTTCCTATGGGCTGGCCCTCTTCTTCAAAAATATCACTAAACTCTTCTATTAAACACCTAACTGCACTCTCTTGTCCCTCATTCATTTCCTCCGTGTGCACTTTGACCTCCGTACGGGCATCCGGTTGCACTGTCCTCACATTCACCTCTTCACTGATGTCTTCCTCGACTTCCGTCCCCGAAGCCACTTTCCCAATCCGCCAATTGCCCCTCAAGCTCCTACGACTATCAGACAGATTTGCCACCAACACCTGGGTCATGCCTCTCACCACTCTTACAGCTGTCGGCAACACTATCACACCCTCAGGCATCCAACCTTCATCCTCTATTGTTAGAGGTTCAATCACTACTTCTTTGTTAGCTACCTGGCTTAATGAGGGAACACATACTGACAGCAACCGAGTACTCCGGGGAGGAATGGTTGGTCTTTCCTTCCTCTCTGTCATACAATACCCCAGGCTGATGGCCTCTATTGCACATAACTGCCTAACCTCATGCAAGCAATTTTCCCACTGAGCGGTGCTCCTGGCTTCCCTGCACAAGTGATACATGTGCGGCCAGATCTCCGCAACCTCCCCCAGCACATTCATCCCCAACAACCCGACATGAGCTTGCCCCTTACCCTGGGTCTCAATCCCTGGACAAACCAACATCCCCACATCAGTGACTTCCACCCCACATACGACCATAGTGACCCGAATACACCCCACACACGGCACTGGAAACCCTGACGCCCCTTTTACCCTTATTCGAGTGGGCTGCAACACCACGCCTGCAGGCTCCAGCTCCCGACGGTAGAAAAGTTCATCAATTAGCGACACTTCTGCCCCAGTATCTGCTAAACCCCACATTTCACGACCCGCTACCAGCACCGAGACCTTAGGACACTCTGCTTTCAGCCTTAAGGTACCTTCTGTTGTGATTAAATTTGTCATGCGAACCACGCTTGACCATGGGTCCGCTCTCTCTTGGCTCATAACATCGCCGGTGGAATCTATTGGTGAGGCCAGGAACGGTTGGCGGGGACTGCCTGGCCTTGGCCATTTCCCGACCGCCAGTTCCGATTGTTATTTCCAACTCGATACTGGCCATTGGCCACGTATCCCCTTGGGACACTCTCTCCTGGTCTGGACCCGTTTGTGCAATTGAAACTGAAATGGCCCTCTTGTCCACACGCATAGCACCTCGGGGGAATCGAGCCTCCAGTCTGCGGCTCGTTCTCTCTTCCTTTAGTCAGCGGTACCTCCCTCAAAGCTTCTCGTTTTTGTTCCGCCTCTCTCAGCCCCGTGATCCACTCGTCTAGACTGTGGTGAGGATACTTCTTGATCTCATCCACTAACCACATACGGCTTTGTTCCTCCTTGAGCCCCCGAGTGATTGCATCTCCCAACAGGGCCTTATCATATTTATGATCATGGTGGTTCAACTCATCGTTTAAATCTAGCATAGCGTCATAATATTCAAGAAGCGTTTCGTTGCTCCCTTGTTTCCGCGTCATCACCTTCTGAATGGCGTCGTACGTGGCCGTCGGTCCGCCATATTGCTGCTTCAAATAACAAGTTAACTCATCTACGGTTTCCCAGTCTCTGCGTGCGTTGTATACGCGATCTGCCGCAGGCCCCGCAAGATGCCTTATTATGAATTGGATTCGACTGACTTCGTCTCCGTCTAGCAGCTTGAGGGTTCGGTCAACCTCTCTTAACCACTTTCCTACCTCTATTCCTGGCCTACCGTCGAACTTAGACATGGTCAACCCGGCCCCGAGACTAATTCCCTCTCTACTATTGTGTCTCCTCATCTCCCACATTGTCTCCTCGTGCTGTATTTTATACTGTGTCTTTACCCTATCTAGTGCATCCCCCAACAGAGCTAAGTGTTGTTGGTGTTCCGTCTCTAACTGTTGCAATTGTGTGTGGTACTCCCCCCTTAACTGTTGTGCATATACCCCATACTCCCCCCTGATTTGGTTCGCCCATGCCTGACATTCCCCATTGATCTTCCCTTCTAACTGTTCCAATCGTTCCTGGTACTCTCCCCGGATTTTCCCCTCTAGCTTCCCAATACGTTCCACGAACTCTTCTCTCAACTGCACCAACCCCAGGCTGTCTCTCCTTTTCTCCGAGTAACCCCGCACCGTCAACCACAACAAACCCATTCCCACGGTGAGCATGAGTAGAGTTGGGGTCACACTCTCTACCGTTTCCATCCACTCCATTATTACGCTCATTATCCCAACCACAGAACTATCAGTCACGAAATAAAATTAACTACGCTCTGCTACCATTTGTAACCGGTCGGATTTTACTGGACTTTAATTCTCACTTGACTTGGAGTTTTTTAAAATTATCATATAATTTAAATAACTCCAAGTCAAGTGAGAAATTAAAGTCCAGTAAATTCCGACCGGTTACAAATGGTAGCAGAGCGTAGTTAATTTTATTTCGTGACTGATAGTTCTGTGGTTGGGATAATGAGCGTAATAATGGAGTGGATGGAAACGGTAGAGAGTGTGACCCCAACTCTACTCATGCTCACCGTGGGAATGGGTTTGTTGTGGTTGACGGTGCGGGGTTACTCGGAGAAAAGGAGAGACAGCCTGGGGTTGGTGCAGTTGAGAGAAGAGTTCGTGGAACGTATTGGGAAGCTAGAGGGGAAAATCCGGGGAGAGTACCAGGAACGATTGGAACAGTTAGAAGGGAAGATCAATGGGGAATGTCAGGCATGGGCGAACCAAATCAGGGGGGAGTATGGGGTATATGCACAACAGTTAAGGGGGGAGTACCACACACAATTGCAACAGTTAGAGACGGAACACCAACAACACTTAGCTCTGTTGGGGGATGCACTAGATAGGGTAAAGACACAGTATAAAATACAGCACGAGGAGACAATGTGGGAGATGAGGAGACACAATAGTAGAGAGGGAATTAGTCTCGGGGCCGGGTTGACCATGTCTAAGTTCGACGGTAGGCCAGGAATAGAGGTAGGAAAGTGGTTAAGAGAGGTTGACCGAACCCTCAAGCTGCTAGACGGAGACGAAGTCAGTCGAATCCAATTCATAATAAGGCATCTTGCGGGGCCTGCGGCAGATCGCGTATACAACGCACGCAGAGACTGGGAAACCGTAGATGAGTTAACTTGTTATTTGAAGCAGCAATATGGCGGACAGACGGCCACGTACGACGCCATTCAGAAGGTGATGACGCGGAAACAAGGGAGCAACGAAACGCTTCTTGAATATTATGACGCTATGCTAGATTTAAACGATGAGTTGAACCACCATGATCATAAATATGATAAGGCCCTGTTGGGAGATGCAATCACTCGGGGGCTCAAGGAGGAACAAAGCCGTATGTGGTTAGTGGATGAGATCAAGAAGTATCCTCACCACAGTCTAGACGAGTGGATCACGGGGCTGAGAGAGGCGGAACAAAAACGAGAAGCTTTGAGGGAGGTACCGCTGACTAAAGGAAGAGAGAACGAGCCGCAGACTGGAGGCTCGATTCCCCCGAGGTGCTATGCGTGTGGACAAGAGGGCCATTTCAGTTTCAATTGCACAAACGGGTCCAGACCAGGAGAGAGTGTCCCAAGGGGATACGTGGCCAATGGCCAGTATCGAGTTGGAAATAACAATCGGAACTGGCGGTCGGGAAATGGCCAAGGCCAGGCAGTCCCCGCCAACCGTTCCTGGCCTCACCAATAGATTCCACCGGCGATGTTATGAGCCAAGAGAGAGCGGACCCATGGTCAAGCGTGGTTCGCATGACAAATTTAATCACAACAGAAGGTACCTTAAGGCTGAAAGCAGAGTGTCCTAAGGTCTCGGTGCTGGTAGCGGGTCGTGAAATGTGGGGTTTAGCAGATACTGGGGCAGAAGTGTCGCTAATTGATGAACTTTTCTACCGTCGGGAGCTGGAGCCTGCAGGCGTGGTGTTGCAGCCCACTCGAATAAAGGTAAAAGGGGCGTCAGGGTTTCCAGTGCCGTGTGTGGGGTGTATTCGGGTCACTATGGTCGTATGTGGGGTGGAAGTCACTGATGTGGGGATGTTGGTTTGTCCAGGGATTGAGACCCAGGGTAAGGGGCAAGCTCATGTCGGGTTGTTGGGGATGAATGTGCTGGAGGAGGTTGCGGAGATCTGGCCGCACATGTATCACTTGTGCAGGGAAGCCAGGAGCACCGCTCAGTGGGAAAATTGCTTGCATGAGGTTAGGCAGTTATGTGCAATAGAGGCCATCAGCCTGGGGTATTGTATGACAGAGAGGAAGGAAAGACCAACCATTCCTCCCCGGAGTACTCGGTTGCTGTCAGTATGTGTTCCCTCATTAAGCCAGGTAGCTAACAAAGAAGTAGTGATTGAACCTCTGACAATAGAGGATGAAGGTTGGATGCCTGAGGGTGTGATAGTGTTGCCGACAGCTGTAAGAGTGGTGAGAGGCATGACCCAGGTGTTGGTGGCAAATCTGTCTGATAGTCGTAGGAGCTTGAGGGGCAATTGGCGGATTGGGAAAGTGGCTTCGGGGACGGAAGTCGAGGAAGACATCAGTGAAGAGGTGAATGTGAGGACAGTGCAACCGGATGCCCGTACGGAGGTCAAAGTGCACACGGAGGAAATGAATGAGGGACAAGAGAGTGCAGTTAGGTGTTTAATAGAAGAGTTTAGTGATATTTTTGAAGAAGAGGGCCAGCCCATAGGAAAGGCTATTGGGGTTCAGCATGAGATCCCAGTGACCACAGACAGGCCAGTTAGGGTGCCATATCGGAGGATCCCTCCAAACCAGGTACCAGAGGTGAAGCAGCACATTAGCCAGCTGTTAGATCAGGGAGTAATTCAGCATAGTGAGAGTCCGTACTCTGCCGCCATTGTAGTAGTGAGGAAAAAGGACGGGACGCTGAGGTTGTGCATTGACTATCGTGACTTAAATAAGGTCACGGTACGCGATGCGTTTCCTCTGCCTAGGATAAATGAAACTCTAGAATCTCTGACGGGGGCCCAGTTTTTCTCAACGTTTGATCTGGCGGCGGGATATCACCAGATAGAAGTAAAACCTTCAGACCGTCCAAAGACTGCCTTCAGCACAAGCTTCGGACACTTTGAGTACAGGCGACTGCCTATGGGATTGTCAAATAGTCCGGGAACCTTTCAGAGATACATGGAGCGGATTTTAGGGGATAAGATCTTCTCCTCGTTGCTTGTATACCTTGATGATGTGATGGTGTTTTCAAGTACAATAGATCAACATATAGTCAGATTGAGGGAATTATTTTGCAGGATGAGGGAGAATAACTTAAGATTTAAACCTAAAAAGTGTGAAATAATGGCTTCAAAAGTAAGTTATTTAGGATATCAGGTGTCAGCTGAAGGCATCACAGCTGATCCTGAGAAGATTAGGGTAGTAAGAGATTGGCCAGTCCCTCAGACGGTGAAAGATGTGCGGTCTTTTGTAGGGTTCACATCATTTTATAGGAAATTTGTTAAAGGGTTTGCCCAAATAGCTGCTCCACTGCATGCGTTGATGCATGGGAAATCTAAGGATCGGGTAGATAGTGAATGGAGAGAGGAACAGCAACAGGCTTTTGAGGAGTTGAAAGACAAGGTGACGCAGACACCAGTGTTGGCTTGCCCAGATTTCACTCAGGAGTTTATATTAGAAACAGATGCAAGTTTTCGTGGGCTAGGTGCGGTGCTATCCCAGCGGAAGGATGGCAGGCTGCATCCGGTGTGCTATGCGAGTCGGGGCCTGAGGAAATCAGAACGTAACATGAACAACTATAGTTCTCGTAAGTTAGAGATGTTAGCACTCAAATGGGCAGTAGTGGATAAATTCAGGGATTATTTGGCAGGGAAACATTTCACAGTCTATACAGATAACAACCCACTCAGTCACCGGGAGAAGGCTAAACTAGGTGCCGTGGAAAGTAGGTGGAATGCGGATCTCGAGCAGTTTAACTTTACTATAGAGTACAAGCCGGGGAAGAACAACATTGTGGCGGATACGCTATCTAGAATCCCGGCGGAACAGGAGGAAGATAGTGA
Source organism: Homarus gammarus (assembly GCA_958450375.1). NCBI lineage: Eukaryota > Metazoa > Arthropoda > Malacostraca > Decapoda > Nephropidae > Homarus > Homarus gammarus. The sequence goes on from CAUDMG010001885.1 coordinate 8,240, forward strand.
AGAAGAGTATACAGCGATGCATGTATTAGAGGAGAACGGGGCAGGAAGGAAGGAACTGTGGACGATGGATGGGCTGCGTAAGGAGCAAGAAGGCATGGACTATATGACAAAACTGCGAAGATGGTTGGTGGGAGAGCTGCCGGAGGATGAGGTACAGGTAGAGCTTAAAAATGATGATTTCCGCAAGATGTACCGAGCTAGGAAATCCCTGATAGTAAGAGAAGATGTTGTTTGGCATAGAAGACCCGAAGGGAAGAATCTATGGAGGGAGGTGCCAGTGTTAACTCCAAACTTGCAGGAGGCTTTGACTAGAGCCTGCCACGACGAGTTTGGCCATCAGGGGCGAGATCGCACCCTGTCGCTGGTGCAGGAGCGAGGGTTCTGGTCAGGCATGGGAGAAACAGTGCGAGACTACATAGCCAGCTGCGAGAGGTGTGGAGTAGCAAAAGATGAAGTGCCGAAACCCCAACTGCATGTAGGGACGATTGAAGCTGCCAAACCATTAGAGACACTGGCCGCAGATTTCACCTTGCTGGACAAGCGGCAAGGATTGGAGAATGTCCTGATAATGGTTGACATATACAGTCGTTACACTTGGGCCTTTCCCACCAAAGACCAGAAAGCCTCGACGATTGCAAAGATCCTGGTGAATCGAATCTTCCTGGCAGTGGGTGCACCTGAGCGACTGTTGACCGATCAGGGGAGGAATTTTGGCAGTGCATTGGTCCGACAAACTTGTGCCACCTTTGGGGTGAAGAAAATAAGGACGTCAGCATATCACCCACAGGGAAATGGCATGGTGGAACGGTTCAATCGAACCCTGCACGGTCTGCTGGCCACCCTCGAGGCAGAGGAAAAGAATAGGTGGCCAGAGCATCTGCCGGCAGTGGTGTCACAATACAACGCGACTCCGCATGCCACGACAGGGTTTTCCCCATTCCTGTTGTTTTACGGGAGAGAACCAAACCTGCCGTTTGACCTTAGGCCGGAAGTAGACCCAGAGCCGGTAGATGAGTGGGCGATGGTGATTCGAGACCGGCAACGAAGATTGCAGGAAGCAGTGGAGATCAATGTTCGGAGACGTAAGGAAATAAATAGAAGAAAAAGAGAAGAGAAAGCCCACGAGAGTAGCTGGGAAGTGGGCCAGGAGGTCTTGCTGAGGAACAATGTAAAAATAGGCCGGTGTAAGCTGCAAAACCATTGGTTTGATACGAGATGGCACATTGTTGAGGTCCTAAATCCAAGGCCTGGTTTATATCGCATTGCGCCCAGTGGGGAAGAAGACCTGGAAGCGAGAGTGGAAAACCGGAGCAACTTGAAGGCTGCTCCAACCCTAAGGCATCCGGGAGACCCAGCGATGGATGAATCTGAGGAGGAAGACGAGGAGCCCCCACTCCAGATGAGCGAGATGGAGAAGTAGTTCAGAGAGGTCGATCGGGCCTGCAACTGAAAGACGAAGCCGACAAATTACAGTTTAGGTTGCAGGGTAATGAGAAGGGGCAGGTTGTCGAGGGTGAGTTGGAGGAGTTGTGAGTAGGGCAGGGGGGATTGGAGAGATGGTTAGGTCAGAGATGTGCGTTGAGTAGTGGTTGCTGTCATGAGCGGGATTGAGAGTACAGTTGTAATGTCCAGGGCCTCACTAACATGGACTGGTACATTGTCAGAGGGTTGGTCTGCCGGCATGAGGTTCGGAGACGTGGACTGAGTATTTGTTTTGACACTGGTTCCTCTTAGCTCAAGGGCCAGGCAAAAGGAGAGCAT
>CAUDMG010001885.1:17500-135000 GCA_958450375.1 Homarus gammarus
ACAACATAAGTATAATATTAGAACTGCATCTGAAAGCAGTGCCTTGTTCGTTCATGTTAGGAATAATAATCACCCCATTGCTTGGGAAAAAAGCTTAGAAGTTTTCAAATCATCTTGTGTCACAGAAAGACTTCTTGTTGAAGCTAGTTTGATTAAGGAATTAAAATCAATAAACCTTAGTGATGGTCAGTTCAAAACTGATAATATGTTACATAAATTTATTTGTCAGTGGCCCAAGGTTAAAAATGCTTTAAAAACCTTTGATCTAGATGTATGATAGTTATTTTGTGGGCCCCCTTTTTTCTGACCTGACTTGACTAGTCACGTCACCACCCTTCTCTTAAGCTCCTCTACGTGTGTGTTGGTGTGGGGATTAGTGGATGTCATCATTTTGACCTGACCTCATGTTTTTTAGGTCACCCTGTATATTTAAGCCTCTCTCTGTCCATGTAATCCAGTTGCCTCTGAAGATGTCTTGAATAAAGACGAAAGCTAAGGTACTCCGTTGTTTCCATTTTCCCGTGTGATTTTATCAAGATATATATATATATATATATATATATATATATATATATATATATATATATATATATATATATATATGTATATGTATGTATGTATATATATCCCACGGAGTGAACTTTGGCCTTTACATAAAACTTAGATTTTTTGAGGCGTGATGGACGGGTGTGTACCCAGTATTGTGTTCGAACAGAAGCTTAAGAGAATTTCTTTTTTACATCGGTTACCGTCAGTATTTAACTGACTTTGTTTCCATCACTCAAGACATATATTGTTTCTATGTTACTCTTTTCTTGTAAACAAATTATCGTCACTTCTTTAATTCTGTGCCGATAATTCTCAACTACTGAAGGCTGGCTTCATCCAGAACACCGTAATCTTGCAGCACCAAACACTCGGCCACACACTAACCATCAAAATAAAGGTGAGCACAAACACACCTTACAACAGTGTCCAGGCCTCTCACACCTCTCTGGTTATTGGCTCGGGAACACTTAAGTCTACCCTGGGATTGTGTACATCCGGGAGTCTTACAAAGCTGGTCCCTCACCCGCCCGTCTGCATCATCAAGGAGTTGTGGTGAGCCTCAGGCAGTGGTAGACGGTCCCTTACAGTAAGACCCCAGGATGGTGTTATTGGTTGTCTTGGCTCTCCTGCCTCCCCCACATTTGTCTTTACTTGTTGTCTTACCGGTCCCCTGTAGCCAACCACGCTTGTCTTACACCACACTCTCCACCACACTTGTCTTACACCACACTCTCCACCACACTTGTCTTAGACCACACTCTCCACCACACTTGTCTTGCACCACACTCTCCACCACACTTGTTTTACACCACACTTGTCTTGCACCACACTCTCCACCACACTTGTCTTGCACCACACTCTCCACCACACTTATTTTGCACCACACTCTCCACCACACTTGTCTTGCACCATACTCTTCACCACACTTGTCTTACACCGCGCTCTCTACCACACTTGTCTTACACCACACTCTCCACCACATTTAACTTACACCGCACTCTCCACCACACTTGTCTTACACCACACTCTCCACCACACTCTCCACCACACTTGTCTTACACCGCACTCTCCACCACACCCTCCACCACACTTGTCTTGCACCACCCTCTCCACCACACTCGCCACCACACTTGGCTTTCACCACACTCTCCACCACATTTGTCTTACACCACACTCTCCACCACACTTGTCTTACACCACACTCTCCACCACACTCTCCACCACACTTCTCTTACACCACACTCTCCACCACACTTGTCTTACACCACACTCTCCACCACACTTGTCTTACACCCCACTCTCCACCACACTTGTCTTACACCGCATTCTCCACCACACTTGTCTTACACCACACTCTCCACCACACCTGTTTTACACCGCACTCTCCACCACACTTGTCTTACACCGCACTCTCCACCACACTCTCCACCACACTTGTCTTACACCACACTTTTCTTACACCACACTCTGCACCACACTTGTCTTACACCACACTCTCCACCACACTTGTCTTTCACCACACCCTCCACCACACTTGTCTTTCACCACACCCTCCACCACACTTGTCTTACACCACACTCCACCACACTTGTCTTATACCACATTCTCCACCACACTTGTCTTACACCACCCTCTCCACCACACTTTTCTTACACCACACTCTCCACCACACTTGTCTTACACCGCACACTCCACCACACTTGTCTTACACCGCACTCTCCATCACACTTGTCTTACACCACACACTCCACCACACTTGTCTTTCACCACACTCTCTACCACACTTGTCTTACACCGCACTCTCCACCACACTTGTCTTTCACCACACTCTCCACCACACTTGTCTTACACCACACTCTCCACCACACTTGTCTTACACCACACTCTCCACCACACTTGTCATGCACCACACTCTCCACCACACTTGTCATGCACCACACTCTCCACCACACTTGTCATGCACCACACTCTCCACCACACTTGTCTTGCACCACACTCTCCACCACACTTGTCATGCACCACACTCTCCACCATACTTGTCTTACACCACACTCTTCACCACACTTGTTTTACACCGCACTCTCTACCACACTCTCCACCACATTTGTTTTACACCGCACTCTCTACCACACTCTCCACCACATTTGTCTTACACCAAACTCTCCACCACATTTATCTTACACCACACTCTCCACCACACTTTTCTTACACCACACTCTCCACCACACTTTTCTTACACCACACTCTGCACCACACTTGTCTTACACCACACTCTCCACCACACTTGTCTTTCACCACACCCTCCACCACACTTGTCTTATACCACGCTCTCCACCACACTTGTCTTACACCACCCTCTCCACCACACTTTTCTTACACCACACTCTCCACCACACTTGTCTTACACCACACTCTCCACCACACTTGTCTTACACCGCACTCTCCATCACACTTGTCTTACACCGCACTCTCCATCACACTTGTCTTACACCGCACTCTCCATCACACTTGTCTTACACCACACACTCCACCACACTTGTCTTACACCATACTCTCCACCACACTTGTCTTTCACCACACTCTCTACCACACTTGTCTTACACCGCACTCTCCACCACACTTGTCTTTCACCGAACTCTCCACCACACTTGTCTTACACCACACTCTCCACCACACTTGTCTTACACCACACTCTCCACCACACTTGTCTTACACCACACTCTCCACCACACTTGTCTTACACCACACTCTCCACCACACTTGTCTTACACCACACTCTCCACCACACTTGTCTTACACCACACTATCCACCACACTTGTCTTACACCACACTATCCACCACACTTGTCTTACACCACACTCTCCACCACACTTGTCATGCACCACACTCTCCACCACACTTGTCATGCACCACACTCTCCACCACACTTGTCTTGCACCACTCTCTCCACCACACTTGTCTTGCACCACACTCTCCACCACACTTGTTTTGCACCACACTTGTCTTGCACCACACTTGTCTTGCACCACACTTGTCTTGCACCACTCTCTCCACCACACTTGTTTTACACCACACTCTCCACCACACTTGTCTTGCACCACACTCTTCACCACACTTGTCTTACACCGCACTCTCTACCACACTCTCCACCACATTTGTCTTACACCAAACTCTCCATCACATTTATCTTACACCAAACTCTCCACCACACTTGTCTTACACCACTCTCTCCACCACATTAGTCTTACACCACACTCTCCACCACACTTGTCTTACACCACACTCTCCACCACACTTGTCTTACACCATACTCTCCACCACATTTGTCTTTCACCACACCCTCCACCACACTTGTCTTTCACCACACCCTCCACCACACTTGTCTTGCACCACCCTCTCCACCACACTTGTCTTACACCACACTCTCCACCACACTTGTCTTTCACCACACTCTCCACCACACTTGTCTTACACCACACTCTCCACCACACTTGTCTTGCACCACACTCTCCACCACACTTGTCTTACACCACACTCTCCACCACACTTGTCTTACACCACACTCTCCACCACACTTGTCTTACACCACACTCTCCACCACACTTGTCTTACACCACACTTTCCACCACACTTGTCTTGCACCACACTCTCCACCACACTTGTCTTACACCACACTCTCCACCACACTTGTCTTACACCACACTCTCCACCACACTTGTCTTCACCACACTCTCAACCACACTTGTCTTACACCACACACTCCACCACATTAGTCTTACACCACACTCTCCACTACACTTGTCTTACACCACACTCTCCACCACACTTGACTTGCACCGCACTCTCTACCACACTCTCCACCACACTTGTCTTACACCACTCTCTCCACCACATTTGTCTTACACCACACTCTCCACAACACTTGTCTTACACCACACTCTCCACCACACATGTTTTACACCACACTCGCCACCACACTTGTCTTTCACCACACTCTCCACCACATTTGTCTTACACCACACTCTCCACCACACTTGTCTTACACCGCACTCTCCACCTCACTTGTCTTACACCACAATCTCCACCACACTTGTCTTGCACCACACTCTCCACCACACTTGTCTTGCACCACACTCTCCAGCACACATTGTCTTACACCACACTCTCCACCACACTTGTCTTACACCACAGCCTCCACCACACTTGTCTTACACCACAGCCTCCACCACACTTGTCTTACACCACAGCCTCCACCACACTTGTCTTACACCACAGCCTCCACCACACTTGTTTTACACCACAGCCTCCACCACACTTGTTTTACACCACACTCTCCACCACACTTGTCTTAGACCACAGTCTCCACCACACTTGTCTTACACCACACTCTCCACCACATTTGTCTTACACCACACTCTCCACCACACTTGTCTTACACCACCCTCTCCACCACACTTTTCTTACACCACACTCTCCACCACACTTGTCTTACACCACACACTCCACCACACTTGTCTTACACCGCACTCTCCATCACACTTGTCTTACACCACACACTCCACCACACTTGTCTTACACCACACTCGCCACCACACTTGTCTTTCACCACACTCTCTACCACACTTGTCTTACACCGCACTCTCCACCACACTTGTCTTTCACCACACTCTCCACCACACTTGTCTTACACCACACTCTCCACCACACTTGTCTTACACCACACTCTCCAGCACACTTGTCATGCACCACACTCTCCACCACACTTGTCTTGCACCACACTCTCCACCACACTTGTCTTGCACCACACTCTCCACCACACTTGTCTTGCACCACACTCTCCACCACACTTGTCTTGCACCACACTCTCCACCACACTTGTTTTACACCACACTCACCACCACACTTGTCTTACACCACACTCTTCACCACACTTGTCTTACACCACACTCTTCACCACACTTGTCTTACACCGCACTCTCCACCACACTCTCCACCACATTTGTCTTACACCAAACTCTCAATCACATTTATCTTACACCAAACTCTCCACCACACTTGTCTTACACCACACTCTCCACCACACTTTTCTTACACCACACTCTGCACCACACTTGTCTTACACCACACTCTCCACCACACTTGTCTTTCACCACACCCTCCACCACACTTGTCTTACACCACACTCCACCACACTTGTCTTATACCACACTCTCCACCACACTTGTCTTACACCACCCTCTCCACCACACTTTTCTTACACCACACTCTCCACCACACTTGTCTTACACCACACTCTCCACCACACTTGTCTTACACCACACACTCCACCACACTTGTCTTACACCACACACTCCACCACACTTGTCTTACACCATACTCTCCACCACACTTGTCTTTCACCACACTCTCTACCACACTTGTCTTACACCGCACTCTCCACCACACTTGTCTTTCACCGAACTCTCCACCACACTTATCTTACACCACACTCTCCACCACACTTGTCTTACACCACACTTTCCACCACACTTGTCATGCACCACACTCTCCACCACACTTGTCATGCACCACACTCTCCACCACACTTGTCTTGCACCACTCTCTCCACCACACTTGTCTTGCACCACTCTCTCCACCACACTTGTCTTGCACCACACTCTCCACCACACTTGTTTTACACCACACTCTCCACCACACTTGTCTTGCACCACACTCTCCACCACACTTGTCTTGCACGACTCTCTCCACCACACTTGTTTTACACCACACTCTCCACCACACTTGTCTTGCACCACACTCTTCACCACACTTGTCTTACACCGCACTCTCTACCACACTCTCCACCACATTTGTCTTACACCAAACTCTCCATCACATTTATCTTACACCAAACTCTCCACCACACTTGTCTTACACCACACTCTCCACCACATTAGTCTTACACCACACTCTTCACCACACTTGTCTTACACCACACTCTCTACCACACTTGTCTTACACCACACTCTCCACCACACTTGTCTTACACCACACTCTCCACCACACTTGTCTTACACCGCACTCTCCACCTCACTTGTCTTACACCACAATCTCCACCTCACTTGTCTTGCACCACACTCTCCACCACACTTGTTTTTCACCACACTCTCCACCACACTTGTTTTTCACCACACTCTCCACCACACTTGTTTTTCACCACACTCTCCACCACACTTGTCTTATACTGCACTCTCCACCACACTCGCCACCACACTTGTCTTTCACTACACTCTCCACCACACTTGTCTTACACCACACTCTCCACCACACTTGTCTTACACCACACTCTCCACCACACTTGTCTTACACCACACTCTCCACCACACTTGTCTTACACCGCACTCTCCAACACACTTGTCTTACACCGCACTCTCCACCTCACTTGTCTTACACCACAATCTCCACCACACTTATCTTGCACCACACTCTCCACCACACTTGTCTTACACCACACTCTCCAGCACACATTGTCTTACACCACACTCTCCACCACACTTGTCTTACACCACAGCCTCCACCACACTTGTCTTACACCACACTCTCCACCACACTTGTCTTACACCACACTCTCCACCACACTTGTCTTACACCACACTCTCCACCACACTTGTCTTACACCCCACTCTCCACCACACTTGTCTTACACCGCACTCTCCACCACACTTGTCTTACACCACACTCTCCACCACACATTTCTTACACCACACTCTGCACCACACTTGTCTTACACCACACTCTCCACCACACTTGTCTTTCACCACACCCTCCACCACACTTGTCTTGCACCACACTCCACCACACTTGTCTTATACCACATTCTCCACCACACTTGTCTTACACCACCCTCTCCACCACACTTTTCTTACACCACACTCTCCACCACACTTGTCTTACACCACACACTCCACCACACTTGTCTTACACCGCACTCTCCATCACACTTGTCTTACACCACACACTCCACCACACTTGTCTTTCACCACACGCTCCACCACACTTGTCTTACACCACACTCTCCACCACACTCTCCACCACACTCTCCACCACACTTGTCTTACACCACACTCTCCACCACACTTCTCTTACACCGCACTCTCCACCTCACTTGTCTTACACCACAATCTCCACCACACTTGTCTTGCACCACTCTCTCCACCACACTTGTCTTACACCACACTCTCCACCACACTTGTCTTACACCACACTCTCCACCACACATTGTCTTATACCACACTCTCCACCACACTTGTCTTACACCACAGCCTCCACCACACTTGTCTTACACCACAGCCTCCACCACACTTGTTTTACACCACAGCCTCCACCACACTTGTTTTACACCACACTCTCCACCACACTTGTCTTAGACCACACTCTCCACCACACTTGTCTTACACCACACTCTCCACCACATTTGTCTTACACCACACTCTCCACCACACTTGTCTTGCACCACACTCTCCACCACACTTGTCTTGCACCACACTCTCCACCACACTTGTCTTGCACCACACTCTCCACCACACTTGTCTTGCACCACACTCTCAACCACACTTGTCTTGCACCACACTTTCCACCACACTTGTCTTGCACCACACTCTCCACCACACTTGTCTTTCACCACACTCTCCACCACACTTGTTTTTCACCACACTCTCCACCACACTTGTCTTGCACCACACTCTCCACCACACTTGTCTTACACCACACTCTCCACCACACTTGTCTTACACCACACTCTTCACCACACTTGTCTTACACCAAACTCTCCACCACACTTGTGTTACACCGCACTCTCTACCACACTCTCCACCACACTTGTCTGACACCAAACTCTCCACCACACTTGTTTTACACCACACTCTCCACCACACTTGTCTTACACCACACTCTCCACCACACTAGTCTTACACCGCACTCTCCACCAAACTCCACCACACTTGTCTTACACCACACTCTCCACCACAATAGTCTTACACCGCACTCTCCACCACACTTGTCTTACACCAAACTCTCCACCACACTTGTCTTACACCACACTCTACACCACACTTGTCTTACACCACACTCTCCACCACACTTGTCTTACACCACACTCTCCACCACATTTGTCTTTCACCACACTCTCCACCACATTTGTCTTTCACCACACTCTCCACCACACTTCTCTTACACCGCACTCTACACCACATTTAACTTACACCACACTCTCCACCACACTTGTCTTACACCACACTCTCCACCACACTTCTCTTCCACCACACTTGGCTTACACCGCACTCTCCACCACACTTGTCTTTCACCACACTCTCCACCACACTTCTCTTACACCGCACTCTCCACCACACTTCTCTTACACAACACTCTCCACCACACTTGTCTTACACCACACTCTCCACCACACTTGGCTTACACCGCACTCTCCACCACACTCTCCACCACACTTGTCTTAAACCGCACTCTCTACCACACTCTCCACCACACTTGTCTTACACCACACTCTCCACCACACTTGTCTTACACCACACTCTCCACCACACTTGTCTTTCACCACACTCTCCACCACACTTGTCTTGCACCACACTCTCCACCACACTTGTCTTACACCACACTCTCCACCACACTTGTTTTACACCACACTCTCCACCACACTTGTCTTACACCACACTCTCCACCACACTTGTCTTGCACCACACTCTCCACCACACTTGTCTTCACCACACTCTCCACCACACTTGTCTTACACCACACTCTCCACCACACTTGTCTTACACCGCACTCTCCACCACACTTGTCTTACACCGCACTCTCCACCACATTTGTCTTACACCGCACTCTCCACCACATTTGTCTTACACCACACTCTCCACCACACTTGTCTTACACCACACTCTCCACCACACTCTCCACCACACTTGTCTTACACCACACTCTCCACCACACTTGTCTGGCACCAAACTCTCCTCCACACTTGTCTTACACCACACTCTCCACCACATTTAACTTACACCACACTCTCCACCACACTTGTCTTACACCACACTCTCTACCACACTTGTCTTACACCACACTCTCCACCACACTTGTCTTACACCACACTCTCCACCACACTTGTCTTTCACCGAACTCTCCACCACACTTGTCTTACACCACACTCTCCACCACACTTGTCTTACACCACACTCTCCACCACACTTGTCATGCACCACACTCTCCACCACACTTGTCATGCACCACACTCTCCACCACACTTGTCTTGCACCACACTCTCCACCACACTTGTTTTACACCACACTCTCCACCACACTTGTCTTGCACCACACTCTCCACCACACTTGTCTTACACCACACTCTCCACCACACTTGTTTTACACCACACTCTCCACCACACTTGTCTTGCACCACACTCTTCACCACACTTGTCTTGCACCGCACTCTTCACCACACTTGTCTTACACCGCACTCTCCACCACACTTGTCTTACACCACACTCTCCACCACACTTGTCTTACACCACACTCTCCACCACACTTGTCTTGCACCACACTCTCCACCACACTTGTCTTGCACCACACTCTCCACCACACTTGTCTTACACCACACTCTCCACCACACTTGTCTTACACCACACTCTCCACCACACTTGTCTTCACCACACTCTCAACCACACTTGTCTTACACCACACACTCCACCACATTGTCTTACACCACACTCTCCACTACACTTGTCTTACACCACACTCTCCACCACACTTGACTTACACCGCACTCTCTACCACACTCTCCACCACACTTGTCTTACACCACACTCTCCACCACACTTGTCTTACACCACACTCTCCACCACACTTGTCTTACACCACACTCTCCACCACACTTGTTTTACACCACACTCGCCACCACACTTGTCTTTCACCACACTCTCCACCACATTTGTCTTACACCACACTCTCCACCACACTTGTCTTACACCGCACTCTCCACCTCACTTGTCTTACACCACAATCTCCACCACACTTGTCTTGCACCACACTCTCCACCACACTTGTCTTACACCACACTCTCCAGCACACATTGTCTTACACCACACTCTCCACCACACTTGTCTTACACCACAGCCTCCACCACACTTGTCTTACACCACACACTCCACCACACTTGTCTTACACCACACACTCCACCACACTTGTCTTTCACCACACTCCACACTTGTTTTACACCACAGCCTCCACCACACTTGTTTTACACCACACTCTCCACCACACTTGTCTTAGACCACACTCTCCACCACACTTGTCTTACACCACACTCTCCACCACATTTGTCTTACACCACACTCTCCACCACACTTGTCTTACACCACACTCTCCACCACACTTTTCTTACACCACACTCTCCACCACACTTGTCTTACACCACACACTCCACCACACTTGTCTTACACCGCACTCTCCATCACACTTGTCTTACACCACACTCTCCACCACACTTGTCTTACACCACACTCGCCACCACACTTGTCTTTCACCACACTCTCTACCACACTTGTCTTACACCGCACTCTCCACCACACTTGTCTTTCACCACACTCTCCACCACACTTGTCTTACACCACACTCTCCACCACACTTGTCTTTCACCACACTCACACTTGTCTCACCACACTCTCACCACACTTGTCTGCACCACACTCTCCACCACACTTGTCTTGCACCACACTCTCCACCACACTTGTCTTGCACCACACTCTCCACCACACTTGTCTTGCACCACACTCTCCACCACACTTGTTTACACCACACTCTCCACCACACTTGTCTTACACCACACTCTTCACCACACTTGTCTTACACCGCACTCTCCACCACACTCTCCACAACATTTGTCTTACACCAAACTCTCCATCACATTTTTCTTACACCACACTCTCCACCACACTTGTCTTACACCACACTCTCCACCACACTTTTCTTACACCACACTCTGCACCACACTTGTCTTACACCACACTCTCCACCACACTTGTCTTTCACCACACTCTCCACCACACTTGTCTTACACCACACTCTCCACCACACTTGTCTTACACCACACTCTCCACCACACTTGTCTTACACCACACTCTCCACCACACTTTTCTTACACCACACTCTCCACCACACTTGTCTTACACCACACTCTCCACCACACTTGTCTTACACCACACTCTCCACCACACTTGTCTTACACCACACTCTCCACCACACTTGTCTTACACCATACTCTCCACCACACTTGTCTTGCACCACACTCTCCACCACACTTGTCTTACACCACACTCTCCACCACACTTGTCTTTCACCGAACTCTCCACCACACTTGTCTTACACCACACTCTCCACCACACTTGTCTTACACCACACTCTCCACCACACTTGTCTTCACCACACTCTCCACCACACTTGTCTTGCACCACACTCTCCACCACACTTGTCATGCACCACACTCTCCACCACACTTGTCTTGCACCACTCTCTCCACCACACTTGTCTTGCACCACTCTCTCCACCACACTTGTCTTGCACCACACTCTCCACCACACTTGTTTTACACCACACTCTCCACCACACTTGTCTTGCACCACACTCTCCACCACACTTGTCTTACACCGCACTCTCCAACACACTTGTCTTACACCACACTCTCCACCACACTTGTCTTGCACCACACTCTTCACCACACTTGTCTTACACCGCACCCACCACTCTCCACCACATTTGTCTTACACCACACTCTCCACCACACTTTATCTTACACCACACTCTCCACCACACTTGTCTTACACCACACTCTCCACCACACTTGTCTTACACCACACTCTCCACCACACTTGTCTTACACCACACTCTCTACCACACTTGTCTTACACCACACTCTCCACCACACTTGTCTTACACCACACTCTCCACCACACTTGTCTTACACCGCACTCTCCACCACACTTGTCTTACACCACATCTCCACCACACTTGTCTTGCACCACACTCTCCACCACACTTGTTTTCACCACACTCTCCACCACACTTGTTTTTCACCACACTCTCCACCACACTTGTCTTCACCACACTCTCCACCACACTTGTCTTAAACAACACTCTCCACCACACTTGTCTTCACACACTCTCCACCACACTTGTCTTACACCACACTCTCCACCACACTTGTCTTACACCAAACTCTCCACCACACTTGTGTTACACCGCACTCTACACCACACTCTCCACCACACTTGTCTTACACCACACTCTCCACCACACTTGTCTTACACCACACTCTCCACCACACTTGTCTTACACCACACTCTCCACCACACTTGTCTTACACCGCACTCTCACCAAACTCTCCACCACACTTGTCTTACACCACACTCTCCACCACAATAGTCTTACACCGCACTCTCCACCACACTTGTCTTACACCACACTCTCCACCACACTTGTCTTACACCACACTCCACCACACTTGTCTTACACCACACTCTCCACCACACTTGTCTTACACCACACTCTCCACCACACTTGTCTTCACCACACTCTCCACCACACTTGTCTTACACCACACTCTCCACCACACTTGTCTTACACTCTACACTCTACACCACTCTCCACCACACTTGTCTTACACCACACTCTCCACCACACTTGTCTTACACCACACTCTCCACCACACTTGTCTTACACCACACTCTCCACCACACTTGTCTTACACCACACTCTCCACCACACTTGTCTTACACCACACTCTCCACCACACTTGTCTTACACCACACTCTCCACCACACTTGTCTTGCACCACACTCTCCACCACACTTGTCTTACACCACACTCCACCACCTTGCCACACTCACCACACTCTCCACCACACTTGGCTTACACCGCACTCTCCACCACACTTGTCTTTCACCACACTCTCCACCACACTTCTCTTACACCGCACTCTCCACCACACTTGTCTTACACCACACTCTCCACCACACTTGTCTTACACCACACTCTCCACCACACTTGTCTTACACCGCACTCTCCACCACACTCTCCACCACACTTGTCTTAACCGCACTCTCTACCACACTCTCCACCACACTTGTCTTACACCACACTCTCCACCACACTTGTCTTACACCACACTCTCCACCACACTTGTCTTTCACCACACTCTCCACCACACTTGTCTTGCACCACACTCTCCACCACACTTGTCTTACACCACACTCTCCACCACACTTGTCTTACACCACACTCTCCACCACACTTGTCTTACACCACACACTCCACCACACTTGTCTTGCACCACACTCTCCACCACACTTGTCTTGCACCACACTCTCCACCACACTTGTCTTACACCACACTCTCCACCACACTTGTCTTACACCACACTCTCCACCACACTTGTCTTACACCGCACTCTCCACCACACTTGTCTTACACCACACTCTCCACCACACTTGTCTTACACCACACTCTCCACCACACTTGTCTTACACCACACTCTCCACCACACTTGTCTTACACCACACTCTCCACCACACTTGTCTGGCACCAAACTCTCCTCCACACTTGTCTTACACCACACTCTCCACCACATTTAACTTACACCACACTCTCCACCACACTTGTCTTACACCACACTCTCCACCACACTTGTCTTACACCACACTCTCCACCACACTTGTCTTACACCACACTCTCCACCACACTTGTCTTTCACCGAACTCTCCACCACACTTGTCTTACACCACACTCTCCACCACACTTGTCTTACACCACACTCTCCACCACACTTGTCATGCACCACACTCTCCACCACACTTGTCATGCACCACACTCTCCACCACACTTGTCTTGCACCACACTCTCCACCACACTTGTCTTACACCACACTCTCCACCACACTTGTCTTGCACCACACTCTCCACCACACTTGTCTTGCACCACACTCTCCACCACACTTGTTTTACACCACACTCTCCACCACACTTGTCTTGCACCACACTCTTCACCACACTTGTCTTGCACCGCACTCTTCACCACACTTGTCTTACACCGCACTCTCTACCACACTCTCCACCACATTTGTCTTACACAAACTCTCCACCACATTGTCTTACACCACACTCTCCACCACACTTGTCTTACACCACACTCTCCACCACACTTGTCTTACACCACACTCTCCACCACACTTGTCTTACACCACACTCTCCACCACACTTGTCTTTCACCACACTCTCCACCACACTTGTCTTACCCCACACTCCACCACACTTGTCTTACACCACACTCTCCACCACACTTGTCTTACACCACACTCTCCACCACACTTGTCTTACACCACACTCTCCACCACACTTGTCTTACACCACACTCTCCACCACACTTGTCTTACACCACACTCTCCACCACACTTGTCTTCACCACACTCTCAACCACACTTGTCTTACACCACACTCTCCACCACATTAGTC
The DNA here is from genome assembly GCA_958450375.1 of Homarus gammarus. Taxonomy (NCBI): domain Eukaryota; kingdom Metazoa; phylum Arthropoda; class Malacostraca; order Decapoda; family Nephropidae; genus Homarus; species Homarus gammarus. The sequence continues at coordinate 32,596 of CAUDMG010001885.1, forward strand.
TTACACCACACTCTCCACTACACTTGTCTTACACCACACTCTCCACCACACTTGTCTGACACCGCACTCTCAACCACACTCTCCACCACACTTGTCTTACACCACACTCTCCACCACATTTGTCTTACACCACACTCCACCACACTTGTCTTACACCACACTCTCCACCACACTTGTCTTACACCACACTCTCCACCACACTTGTCTTACACCACACTCTCCACCACACTTGTCTTGCACCACACTCTCCACCACACTTGTCTTACACCACACTCTCCACCACATTTAACTTACACCACACTCTCCACCACACTTGTCTTACACCACACTCTCCACCACACTTGTCTTACACCTCACTCTCCACCACACTTGTCTTTCACCACACTCTCCACCACACTTGTCTTACACCACACTCTCCACCACACTTGTCTTACACCACACTCTCCACCACACTTGTCTTACACCACACTCTCCACCACACTTGTCTGCACCACACTCTCCACCACACTTGTCTTGCACCACACTCTCCACCACACTTGTCTTGCACCACACTCTCCACCACACTTGTCTTGCACCACACTCTCCACCACACTTGTCTTGCACCACACTCTCCACCACACTTGTCTTGCACCACACTCTCCACCACACTTGTCTTGCACCACACTCTCCACCACACTTGTTTTACACCACACTCTCCACCACACTTGTCTTGCACCACACTCTTCACCACACTTGTCTTACACCGCACTCTCTACCACACTCTCCACCACATTTGTCTTACACCAAACTCTTCATCACATTTATCTTACACCAAACTCTCCACCACACTTGTCTTACACCACACTCTCCACCACACTTGTCTTACACCACACTCTCCACCACACTTGTCTTACACCACACTCTCCACCACACATTGTCTTATACCACACTCTCCACCACACTTGTCTTACACCACAGCCTCCACCACACTTGTCTTACACCACACTCTCCACCACACTTGTCTTACACCACACTCTCCACCACACTTGTCTTACACCACACTCTCCACCACACTTGTCTTACACCACACTCTCCACCACACTTGTCTTACACCACACTCTCCACCACACTTGTCTTGCACCACACTCTCCACCACACTTGTCTTGCACCACACTCTCCACCACACTTGTCTTCACCACACTCTCCACCACACTTGTCTTGCACCACACTCTCCACCACACTTGTCTTGCACCACACTCTCCACCACACTTGTTTTTCACCACACTCTCCACCACACTTGTCTTTCACCACACTCTCCACCACACTTGTCTTGCACCACACTCTCGACCACACTCTCCACCACACTTGTCTTACACCACACTCTCCACCACACTTGTCTTACACCACACTCTCCACCACACTTGTCTTACACCACACTCTCCACCACACTTGTCTTACACCGCACTCTCCCACACTTGTCTTCACCACACTCTCCACCACACTTGTCTTGACACCAAACTCTCCACCACACTTGTCTTACACCACACTCTCCACCACACTTGTCTTACACCACACTCACCACCACACTTGTCTTACCACTCCCACACTGCTCCACCACACTCTCCACCACACTTGTCTTACACCACACTCTCCACCACACTTGTCTTACACCACACTCTCCACCACACTTGTCTTACACCACACTCTCCACCACACTTGTCTTACACCACACTCTCCACCACACTTGTCTTACACCACACTCTCCACCACACTTGTCTTACACCACACTCTCCACCACACTTGTCTTCACCACACTCCCCACCACATTTGTCTTTCACCACACTCTCCACCACACTTCTCTTACACCGCACTCTACACCACACTCTCAACCACACTTGTCTTACACCACACTCTCCACCACACTTGTCTTACACCACAATCTCCACCACACTTGTCTTCACCACATCTCCACACTCTACACTTGTCTTACACCACACTCTCCACCACACTTGTCTTACACCACACTCTCCACCACACTTGTCTTACACCACACTCTCCACCACACTTGTCTTACACCACACTCCACCACACTTGGCTTTCACCACACTTGGCTTACACCGCACTCTCCACCACACTTGTCTTTCACCACACTCTCCACCACACTTGTCTTACACCGCACTCTCCACCACACTTGTCTTACACCACACTCTCCACCACACTTGTCTTACACCACACTCTCCACCACACTTGTCTTACACCGCACTCTCCACCACACTCTCCACCACACTTGTCTTACACCACACTCTCCACCACACTTGTCTTACACCACACTCTCCACCACACTTGTCTTACACCACACTCTCCACCACACTTGTCTTCACCACACTCTCCACCACACTTGTCTTGCACCACACTCTCCACCACACTTGTCTTACACCACACTCTCCACCACACTTGTTTTACACCACACTCTCCACCACACTTGTCTTACACCACACTCTCCACCACACTTGTCTTGCACCACACTCTCCACCACACTTGTCTTGCACCACACTCTCCACCACACTTGTCTTACACCACACTCTCCACCACACTTGTCTTACACCGCACTCTCCACCACACTTGTCTTACACCACACTCTCCACCACACTTGTCTTACACCACACTCTCCACCACACTTGTCTTACACCACACTCTCCACCACACTCTCCACCACACTTGTCTTACACCACACTCTCCACCACACTTGTCTGGCACCAAACTCTCCACCACACTTGTCTTACACCACACTCTCCACCACATTTAACTTACACCACACTCTCCACCACACTTGTCTTACACCACACTCTCCACCACACTTGTCTTACACCACACTCTCCACCACACTTGTCTTTCACCGAACTCTCCACCACACTTGTCTTTCACCGAACTCTCCACCACACTTGTCTTACACCACACTCTCCACCACACTTGTCATGCACCACACTCTCCACCACACTTGTCATGCACCACACTCTCCACCACACTTGTCATGCACCACACTCTCCACCACACTTGTCATGCACCACACTCTCCACCACACTTGTCTTGCACCACACTCTCCACCACACTTGTTTTACACCACACTCTCCACCACACTTGTCTTGCACCACACTCTCCACCACACTTGTCTTGCACCACACTCTCCACCACACTTGTCTTACACCACACTCTCCACCACACTTGTCTTGCACCACACTCTTCACCACACTTGTCTTACACCGCACTCTCTACCACATTTGTCTTACACCAAACTCTCCACCACATTTATCTTACACCAAACTCTCCACCACACTTGTCTTACACCACACTCTCCACCACATTAGTCTTACACCACACTCTCCACCACACTTGTCTTACACCACACTCTCCACCACACTTGTCTTACACCATACTCTCCACCACACTTGTCTTTCACCACACCCTCCACCACACTTGTCTTACCCCACACTCCACCACACTTGTCTTACACCACACTCTCCACCACACTTGTCTTACACCACACTCTCCACCACACGTTTCTTACACCACACTCTCCACCACACTTGTCTTACACAACACTCTCCACCACACTTGTCTTACACCACACTCTCCACCACACTTGTCTTCACCACACTCTCAACCACACTTGTCTTACACCACACACTCCACCACATTAGTCTTACACCACACTCTCCACTACACTTGTCTTACACCACACTCTCCACCACACTTGTCTTACACCGCACTCTCTACCACACTCTCCACCACACTTGTCTTACACCACACTCTCCACCACACTTGTCTTACACCACACTCTCCACCACACTTGTCTTACACCACACTCTCCACCACACTTGTCTTACACCTCACTCTCCACCACACTCTCCACCACACTTGTCTTACACCACACTCTCCACCACACTTGTCTGGCACCAAACTCTCCACCACACTTGTCTTACACCACACTCCCCACCACATTTAACTTACACCACACTCTCCACCACACTTGTCTTACACCACACTCTGCACCACACTTGTCTTTCACCACTCTCTCCACCACACTTGTCTTACACCACACCCTCCACCACACTTGTCTTACACCACACTCTCCACCACACTTGTCTTACACCACACTCTCCACCACACTTGTCTTTCACCACACTCTCCACCACACTTGTCTTACACCACACTCTCCACCACATTTAACTTACACCGCACTCTCCACCACACTTGTCTTACACCACACTCTCCACCGCACTTGTCTTACACCACCACCACACTCTCCACCACACTTGTCTTCACGCACTCACCACACCCTCCACCACACTTGTCTTGCACCACACTCTCCACCACACTTGTCTTACACCACACTCTCCACCACACTTGTCTTACACCACACTCTCCACCACACTTGTCTTACACCACACTCTCCACCACACTTGTCTTACACCACACTCTCCACCACACTTGTCTTACACCACACTCTCCACCACACTTGTCTTACACCACACTCTCCACCACACTTGTCTTACACCACACTCTCCACCACACTTGTCTTACACCACACTCTCCACCACACTTGTCTTACACCACACTCTCCACCACACTTGTCTTACACCACACTCTCCACCACACTTGTCTTACACCACACTCTCCACCACACTTGTCTTACACCACACTCTCCACCACACTTGTCTTACACCACACTCTCCACCACACTTGTCTTACACCACACTCTCACCACACTTGTCTTACACCACACTCTCCACCACACTTGTCTTACACCACACTCTCCACCACACTTGTCTTACACCACACTCTCCACCACACTTGTCTTACACCACACTCTCCACCACACTTGTCTTACACCACACTCTCCACCACACTTGTCTTACACCACACTCTCCACCACACTTGTTTTACACCACACTCGCCACCACACTTGTCTTTCACCACACTCTCCACCACATTTGTCTTACACCACACTCTCCACTACACTTGTCTTACACCACACTCTCCACCACACTCTCCACCACACTTGTCTTACACCACACTCTCCACCACACTTGTCTTACACCGCACTCTCCACCTCACTTGTCTTACACCACACTCTCCACCACACTTGTCTTGCACCACACTCTCCACCACACTTGTCTTAAACCGCACTCTCTCCCACACTTGTCTTGCACCACACTCTCCACCACACTTGTCTTGCACCACACTCTCCACCACACTTGTCTTGCACCACACTCTCCACCACACTTGTTTTACACCACACTCTCTACCACACTTGTCTTGCACCACACTCTCCACCACACTTGTCTTGCACCACACTCTCCACCACACTTGTCTTTCACCACACTCTCCACCACACTTGTCTTGCACCACACTCTCCACCACACTTCTCTTACACCACACTCTCCACCACATTTGTCTTACACCACACTCCACCACACTTTTCTTACACCACACTCTCCACCACACTTGTCTTGCACCACACTCTCCACCACACTTGTCTTCCACCACACTCTCCACCACATTTGTCTTACACCACACTCTCCACCACACTTGTCTTACACCACACTCCACCACACTTGTCTTACACCACACTCTCCACCACACTTGTCTTGCACCACACTCTCCACCACACTTGTCTTACACCACACTCTCCACAACACTTGTCTTACACCACACTCTCCACCACACTTGTCTTACACCGCACTCTCACTCTCCACCACACTTGTCTTACACACACACTCTCCACCACACTTGTCTTACACCGCACTCTCTACCACACTCTCCACCACACTTGTCTTACACCACACTCTCCACCACACTTGTCTTACACCACACTCTCCACCACACTTGTCTTACACCACACTCTCCACCACACTTGTCTTACACCGCACTCTACCACTCTCCACCACACTTGTCTTACACCACACTCTCCACCACACTTGTGTTGCACCGCACTCTACCACACTCTCCACCACACTTGTCCTACACCGCCTCTCTACCACACTGTCCACCACACTTGTCTTACACCAAACTCTCCACCACACTTGTCTTACACCACACTCTCCACCACACTTGTCTTACACCACACTCTACACCACATTTAACTTACACCACACTCTCCACCACACTTGTCTTACACCGCCTCTCTACCACACTCTCCACCACACTTGTCTTACACCACACTCTCCACCACACTTGTCTTACACCACACTCTCCACCACACTTGTCTTACACCGCACTCTCCACCACACTTGTCTTACACCGCCTCTCTACCACACTCTCCACCACACTTGTCTTACACCACACTCTCAACCACACTTGTCTTACACCGCACTCTCCACCACACTTGTCTTACACCACACTCTCCACCACACTTGTCTTACACCACACTCTTCACCACACTTGTCTTACACCGCACTCTCCTCCACACTTGTCTTACACCGCACTCTCCACCACACTTGTCTTACACCACACTCTCCACCACACTTGTCTTACACCGCACTCTCCACCACACTTGTCTTACACCGCCTCTCTACCACTCTCCACCACACTTGTCTTACACCACACTCTCCACCACACTTGTCTTACACCGCACTCTCCACCACACTTGTCTTACACCACACTCTCCACCACACTTGTCTTACACCACACTCTCAACCACACTTGTCTTACACCACACTCTCAACCACACTTGTCTTACACCGCCTCTCTACCACACTCTCCACCACACTTGTCTTACACCACACTCTCCACCACACTTGTCTTACACCGCACTCTCCACCACACTTGTCTTACACCACACTCTCCACCACATTTGTGTTACACCACACTCCACCACACTTGTCTTACACCACACTCTCCACCACACCTGTCTTACACCACACTCTCCACCACACTTGTCTTACACCGTACTCTCCACCACATTTGTCTTACACCACACTCCACCACACTTGTCTTACACCGCACTCTCCACCTCACTTGTCTTACACCACAATCTCCACCACACTTGTCTTGCACCACACTCTCCACCACACTTGTCTTAAACCGCACTCTCTACCACACTTGTCTTGCACCACACTCTCCACCACACTTGTCTTGCACCACACTCTCCACCACACTTGTTTTCCACCACACTCTCCACCACACTTGTCTTGCACCACACTCTCCACCACACTTGTCTTGCACCACACTCTCCACCACACTTGTCTTTCACCACACTCTCCACCACACTTGTCTTGCACCACACTCTCCACCACACTTCTCTTACACCACACTCTCCACCACATTTGTCTTACACCACACTCCACCACACTTTTCTTACACCACACTCTCCACCACACTTGTCTTGCACCACACTCTCCACCACACTTGTCTTACACCACACTCTCCACCACATTTGTCTTACACCACACTCTCCACCACACTTGTCTTACACCACACTCCACCAAACTTGTCTTACACCACACTCTCCACCACACTTGTCTTGCACCACACTCTCCACCACACTTGTTTTACACCACACTCTCCACAACACTTGTCTTACACCACACTCTCCACCACACTTGTCTTACACCGCACTCTCTACCACTCTCTCCACCACACTTGTCTTACACACACACTCTCCACCACACTTGTCTTACACCGCACTCTCTACCACACTCTCCACCACACTTGTCTTACACCACACTCTCCACCACACTTGTCTTACACCACACTCTCCACCACACTTATCTTACACCACACTCTCCACCACACTTATCTTACACCGCACTCTACCACACTCTCCACCACACTTGTCTTACACCACACTCTCCACCACACTTGTCTTACACCGCACTCTTTACCACACTCTCCACCACAGTTGTCCTACACCGCCTCTCTACCACACTGTCCACCACACTTGTCTTACACCAAACTCTCCACCACACTTGTCTTATACCACACTCTCCACCACACTTGTCTTACACCACACTCTACACCACATTTAACTTACACCACACTCTCCACCACACTTGTCTTACACCGCCTCTCTACCACACTCTCCACCACACTTGTCTTACGCCACACTCTCCACCACACTTGTCTTACACCACACTCTCAACCACACTTGTCTTACACCGCACTCTCCACCACACTTGTTTTACACCACACTCTTCACCACACTTGTCTTACCACCGCACTCTCCACCACACTTGTCTTACCACCGCACTCTCCACCACACTTGTCTTACACCGCACTCTCCACCACACTTGTCTTACACCACACTCTCAACCACACTTGTCTTACACCGCACTCTCCACCACACTTGTCTTACACCGCCTCTCTACCACACTCTCCACCACACTTGTCTTACACCACACTCTCCACCACACTTGTCTTTCACCGCACTCTCCACCACACTTGTCTTACACCACACTCTCCACCACACTTGTCTTACACCACACTCTCAACCACACTTGTCTTACACCGCCTCTCTACCACACTCTCCACCACACTTGTTTTACACCACACTCTCCACCACACTTGTCTTACACCGCACTCTCCACCACATTTGTCTTACACCACACTCCACCACACTTGTCTTACACCACACTCTCCACCACACCTGTCTTACACCACACTCTCCACCACACTTGTCTTACACCACACTCTCCACCACACTTGTCTTACACCACACTCTCCACCACACCTGTCTTACACCACACTCTCCACCACACTTGTCTTACACCGCACTCTTCACCCACATATGAACACTGTGGGAGTAAAGGTTAAAATATTTGCCAACTTCTGAAATAAATAATAAACGTACGGCTCACCTGAACATTAGTCCCTTATCATGAACTACTCTAATTCTACCTTGGAGATTAGGTTAAGTTAAGTTACATTATCTTAGGCTCGCTTTGACTAGGTTAGGTTACGTAAGCTAACGGTAAGTCAGGTTAGGTAAGGTTAAGGTAGCGTTTGATTAGGTTAGGTACGTTAAGGTAGCTTAGGTTGGGTTACCTTAGCTTAGGTTGGGTTAATCTTCAGATCATCCCTCAGTACTGTGTGAGGTGAACAAGTGTTACTACTACGTGTATTCAGGGCTCTGTTAGTGTACATCTTATTCTACCCTAAGTTTGTCCAGTCGCCTCTCGAAGGTTAGTACATTTAATATCTATAAGGAAACCCAATGAAGAAGCCATTTTGTTAGAGTAGTCTTCAAAGTGTGAGATAATACACGAGGCCTTTAATGATCTTCAAATAATGACTTGTACAGAAATAAATTTTTCACTAATTTCCGATAAAAAAAAAAAGCTCGATCAACTGAAGATTAGACACCCCATCTTATTCCACCCTTATACACCCTAACCAAACCTAAGACTCACAACCCTAACCTAACCTAACACTCACAACCCTAACCTAACCTAACCAAACCTAACACTCACAACCCTAACCTAACCTAACCTAACCTAACACTCACAACCCTAACCTAACCTAACCAAACCTAAGACTCACAACCCTAACCTAACCTAACCTAACCTAACACTCACAACCCTAACCTAACCTAACCTAACCAAACCTAACACTCACAACCCTAATCTAACCTAACCCACACTAACCCATCCTTTCACTTACTTAATCTACATCTAAAATAACGCTACACTAACCTAACTTAACCTAACCTAACATACACTAACCTACTACCCTTTCACTAACCTAATTCTACACCTAACCTAACCCCCACCCAGGTAATGTTAGTGTTTAATTATCAGGTGAATATTAATTTATGCTCCTTAAGCTCCATGTTAATCATAAAATAACCATATAAAAAGTACTACCTTATGACGTCTCTGTTAAAACAAGGTAATGAATAACACACACTGTAAATAAACAACATATATGGCTTTAAGATTATTATTCACTACTTCAATGTATAAGACAGAGGGAACTTTTTATCATTATTTTTTTTTCTATAATGAATGGCAATACGTGAAGCCATTTGTCAATAACTTCTTCACTTGATGTCGAGGATAGGAAGCGATACATCAGGTCTCTGCCCCACATTAGCGAGTGTGTTATTTATGAACCATCGGAAGTGATTTACGAGCCTATATTCTTCTTCACAGATTACAAACTCAATCTTACTTATTCTCGTCATCTGTGATTACTTTTTGATATGGTGGTGTTTTTTTTTTTTAGTGGTTAATTTATTGTTAATTGTTTGTTTTTGTTTATTTATTTTATTATTGTTATTTTTTATGTACACAAACTTCATCCTAATTAGTTGATCTTTTTCTCTTACTTAATTTTTTCTTTATTTCTCTCTCTCTCTCTCTCTCTCTCTCTCTCTCTCTCTCTCTCTCTCCTTTCTATTCTGTATTTTTTCGTTTTCTTTCTCACTCTCTTTGTTTTTCTCACGTTCTGTCTGTCTGTCCGTCTCGTTTTTTTTAACTGGTTTATCTGCCAACTCGTTCACATGTGTATTTATCTCTCTTTCTTCCTCTCTACAGTCAAACTATCAACCATTCAAGCTATCAGCCATTCAATCTCTCAACCAGTCAAGCTATCAACCCCACAATCAACCTCTACATGGTAAAGGTATGTATAACAAGTGTGTAATTTCTGTCCCTACATTCTCAAATATTCGTAAACCAATTTTTTTATATCCTCGGAAAATTAGTCCACCAGTTTATTTCACTATAAGAGTAACCCAACCCAACCCTACCTAACCAAACCCTAACCAAACCCTAACCAAACCTAATGCTAACCCAACCTAATCTAACCCTCGCAGGTAACTTTCAGGTGAAATACTCTGGGGTGTCTAATCTTCTGGTGTTTGTCTCTGTTAATATGTGGAGAAAAATATAACTTTTTTTCGGCCTTGTAAAGTCTCTGTGCAATTTGGATTCCATTTTACTTCCATCTTCATACCCCAGCAGAAGTGAACCCACAAATTGCTTTCTCACGTCTCTTAGTTACTGAGAAAATCTAACGTGTGAACCTTTGAGAATCCTCCGTTGGGCCGTCGTTCCACTTAGGGTAAAAATTAAACCTACTAACTTTTGAGAATCTATATATTGTGTCTCATTGTTTGAGCCATTCGTTTTTATGTCTCAAGTTAGTATAAGAAAATAGGAAATTTTAACGTATGAAACTTCGAGAATTCCATCTTTGTTTCTAAGTGAGTATCTGATATGTTCTCAAATCTCGACCACTTTTTTATTTTTTTCATCGTAAGAGATTTTAGAGAATCCATCCTTTTGTCTTAAGTGCGCCAGTTAATTTCGTTCTCAAATCTGGTAGAGAAAAATTTGATCGTAAGAACCTATGAGAATCGTAACTTTGGATGGTTTGTAAAGAGATAAACCTGGACGTAATAAGAGCAGTGCGGCAGTAAACTAAGATTAGATGTTGTTACTGCTGAAAATACTCACATGAACAGAAAGCGGATTAAAAGAGGGAGAGAATGAGAGAAATATACATTACATAAAGGAGAGATGAAGGGAAATAGAAGAAGATATGAAAAATAGATAGAGGGAGTGTTAAGTGATGGTGATGAGAAGAAAGTCCACATAAAATGAAAATATCTATAGCATGAATCAGAATCAGTTTAATAGATAGAGTACTGTAAAAGTTTAAAAGTTTAATATATTTGAACGTACAGATTCAGTATATACAGTAGTATATATAAAGTGCTCCCAAGACAAATTATTATGGGCATAATATACAAAGAAAAAACTAGATGGTCGTAGATAAAGAGGCTGACAGACACAGAGAAGAGCAGGAATATTTACAGTATTCATAATAAGCAGAACAGGCGTCCATCACCTACGGACATAACCATAAAAATGTGTAAACATGATCAGCTGCCAATTAATCCATATTGGTATACCTGGCAACTGTCGCGGAACACGGTAGGTCTGGCCGCCGCGAGGAATCAGTGTCTCACCGGACTTGATAAGGGAGAGGTATAAATCCTTACTGCGCTAACCTTTTTTTTTTGCTATCTCTGCTCTTTGATAATGAAGCACAACATTAAGTTCCTGTGAAGATTTTCATGAAAATCAAGCAATATTAACTGTGTGGTGTATACTACGTTTATTTATATGACAGATGTGATAATCAGTGATGACACATGCAATATGATATTCGTCAATCTGGTCACAAAAAATGAAATCAGAGGTAAAACCTAAAAGAATATGATATATAAATAAGATAAACAACAAACTAATGATAAACAAGAACATTAGTAGTCAGTGAAGGAGACCCTAAAATGACGTAGTAACTTGACAAGACAAATCCAGCATTTTAAAAACCCAGACCCGAGAGAAAACGAAGACACAGGCGCTAACTTTTCTTTTTTAAACTTTTAATTTATTTTCGCCATTGTCAGGTGCGACTGTGACCCTCGGGTTGTTAGCTGAGGTGCAAACCAAACAAAAGAAAATTGAGACAGAGAGAGAAAGAGTTTTTAAAAGTACGTCTAACAGTAAATTAACGAAGAAGAGAGAGAGACAGTGTGCTGGTTGACAGGAACAAGATGAGAGTGGTGGTGTTGGTGGTGGTATTAGCCTATGTTAGTTCACTCTCACATACACTGGGTAAGTCTCACTATTCTTTCATCTCTCAATATAATTTTGTTTTTATATCAATCGGGTCAATAAAAATAAACGGATTAAAACAGATATTATTTTTTTGTTCAGAGAGAGTGGGGTAGGGGGGGGGGGGGGGGGTGTTCAGTCTTGTTTACCTGTCACCGGCTCTTGCGTCTTACCTGCCGAGTGGCTGCCCAGAAAAAGGTCCTGCTGTGCTTAATTACTTATTTAATTGGTTTTACTTATATCTGGCGGTGTTGTGAACGAGGAGTGTTTTGTTAATTGTTTTTTTTTTCTTGTATCAAGGTGTTTATGTAGTGTTAATTACTTTGACTTGTATCAGGGTGTTGTTGTGGTGTTATGTAGTGTGTTGTCACTTAATTGCTTTTACTTATATCAGGGTGTTGCTGTAGTGTTGTTTACGTGTAATAATGTGTCGCGTTGTCCTGCCGAAGTATTGCAGAAGTGTCAACATTGTAGAGGCTCATAATATAATGGTGATTATTTTAATGTCACTCTGGTACAGTAAAGAGGAGCGAGAACACATAGGTGGGCACTCTGTCTCCCTGCAGTAAAACCAACACTAAAACAAATTAATTTATTTTTCTACGCTGAATAGGATGTGTGGTTATATGAAAAAATAAATGTACGCATTGTAATGTTATATACAGACTGGGTGACTATTTAACCTAACCTAACTCTCGTCCATTACAGTATAACCCTTTCGTTAAAAAGCTGAATCCCCCCCCCCCCCCCTAATTTTACTTTGCTTATCTCTGGTACGTGAAATATATCCTTCTCGATTTCAGTTGGATTCTGTCAGAGTAAAAATTATACTGTATGTAATATATACTGTATAAAATGAAGAGGTTCAGTCATTCTAAATATTGAATCACGTGAAGATTAAACACCCCTTCTAGTTTAGTTCAACAGGTAGTTAAAACACACTGACGTTACCTGCAAGGGGGTGGGTTAGGGTTGTTACGTTAGGGTTGTTACGTTAGGGTTGTTACGTTAGGGTTGTTACGTTAGGGTTGTTACGTTAGAGTTGTTACGTTAGGGTTGTTACGTTAGGGTTGTTACGTTAGGGTTGTTACGTTAGAGTTGTTACGTTAGGGTTGTTACGTTAGAGTTGTTACGTTAGGGTTGTTACGTTAGGGTTGTTACGTTAGAGTTGTTACGTTAGAGTTGTTACGTTAGGGTTGTTACGTTAGGGTTGTTACGTTAGAGTTGTTACGTTAGGGTTGTTACGTTAGAGTTGTTACGTTAGGGTTGTTACGTTAGGGTTGTTACGTTAGGGTTGTTACGTTAGAGTTGTTACGTTAGGGTTGTTACGTTAGGGTTGTTACGTTAGGGTTGTTACGTTAGGGTTGTTACGTTAGAGTTGTTACGTTAGGGTTGTTACGTTAGGGTTGTTACGTTAGGGTTGTTGCGTTAGGGTTGTTACGTTAGGGTTGTTACGTTAGAGTTGTTACGTTAGGGTTGTTACGTTAGGGTTGTTACGTTAGAGTTGTTACGTTAGAGTTGTTACGTTAGGGTTGTTACGTTAGAGTTGTTACGTTAGGGTTGTTACGTTAGGGTTGTTACGTTAGGGTTGTTACGTTAGGGTTGTTACGTTAGGGTTGTTACGTTAGGGTTGTTACGTTAGAGTTGTTACGTTAGGGTTGTTACGTTAGGGTTGTTACGTTAGGGTTGTTACGTTAGGGTTGTTACGTTAGGGTTGTTACGTTAGGGTTGTTACGTTAGGTTTGGTTAGGTTAGATTTTGTTTGGCTAAGTTAGTTTAGGTTAGGTTACGTTACTTTAGTTTACGTTACGTTACGTTTAGGTTAGTTTAGGTTACGTTACGTTAGTTTAGGTTAGGTTAGGTTGCGTTACGTTACGTTTGTTTAGGTTACGTTACGTTACGTTAGTTTAGGTTAGGTTACGTAACGTTACGTTAGTTTAGGTTAGGTTAGGTTGCGTTACGTTACGTTTGTTTAGGTTACGTTACGTTACGTTAGTTTAGGTTAGGTTACGTAACGGTACGTTAGTTTAGGTTAGGTTACGTAGCATTACGTTTGTTTAGGTTAGGTTACGTTACGTTAGTTTAGGTTAGGTTACGTTAGTTTAGATTAGTGTTGATTGCAGTAGGTGTGGTTAGATTAGGTAGGTTTTGTTAAGCTAGATTTAGTTCGGTTTGGGTTAGGTTAAGTTAGGTAAGAGAGACAAAGTTCTCTCACTGAGGTAAGAGAGACAGGGGAAGAATAAATGTTTGAGTGTCTCCCCTGAAGTGTTGCCATCTTGTAGGTCAGGATAATCATGGAAGAAGCAGGTCTAGGCCTTTTACGACAGCAGACCAACCTAACCTACTCTAACCTAACCTAACCTAACCTAATCTAATCTAACCTAACCTTACCTACCCTACCCTACCCTACCCTCCCCTCCCCTACCCTACCCTAACCCAATCTAACCTAACCTAACCTAACCTAACCTTACCTACCCTAACCCAATCTACCCAAACCTAACCTACATCACACTAATCTAACTTGCCCTACCCTTTCCAAAGCTACCCTAACCTAATTTGACATACACTACCTTAACCTGACCTACCCAAACCTACCCTACCCAAAGCTACTCTTACCCTACCCTATCCTACCCTACCCTACCCTATCCTATCCTAACCTAACCTAACCTACCCTATCCTACCCTACCCTATCCTAACAAAATTAATATATATTCGACGATCGTTAGGCAGGGAGGTTTTGCGTGTCGCCATTAGTGACTCTGGCCTGCAGCGTGTCTCAGGAAGCCCTGGTGCAGAGACGGCTGCCGCTTTGTTAACAACGTTGTAAGGATTATCTATACACAACAGTATTTTCCAAAATTTATGATATTTTTGGGATCACCAGAAGATTAGACACCCCAGCTTAATTCACCAGAAGATTAGACACCCACCAGAAGATTAGACACCCCAGCTTAATTCACCAGAAGATTAGACACCCCAGCTTAATTCACCAGAAGATTAGAGACTGCATTTAACGTTAGGGTGTCTAAACTTCAGGTGAAATAAAGTGGAGTTGCTTAATCTTTAAGTGAAATAAACTGGAGTGCCTAATCTTCATATGATAGCTTCTTTTTTTCATTCACTAAATACCTAATTCTAAATACATCACAAGAGAGAATTTCGTGTAAAATCTCTGGCTAGTTTATCAGTAGAGAGAGAGAGACGTAAGTAAACTAGATAAGACCCAATTTCAGTCGTTAATTAATTTCATTGCTTTCATAACCAGCACGTGAATGTGTACCTCAGTCTGTATATCTGTTAGGCTTGTAAATACTTCACTATATATATATCATTACCTCTGGGTTGGTTTTGCTGAGCTTCTTTTTTTCGGGGAGAGGCTTCTTTTTTCAGGGGAGAGGCTTCTTTTTACGGGAGAGGCTTCTTTTTTCGCGGTGTGGGGCTTCTTTTTTCGCGGTGTGGGGCTTCTTTTTTCAGGGGAGAGGCTTCTTTTTACGGGCGAGGCTTCTTTTTTCGCGGTGTGGGGCTTCTTTTTTCGGGGGAGAGACATCTTTTTACGGGAGAGGCTTCTTTTTTCGCGGTGTGGGGCTTCTTTTTTCGGGGGAGAGGCTTCTTTTTTCGCGGTGTGGGGCTTCTTTTTTCGGGGGAGAGGCTTCTTTTTTCGGGGGGAGAGGCTTCTTTTTACGGGAGAGGCTTCTTTTTTTCGCGGTGTGGGGCTTCTTTTTTCGGGGGAGAGGCTTCTTTTTTCGCGGTGTGGGGCTTCTTTTTTCGGGGGAGAGGCTTCTTTTTTCGGGGGGAGAGGCTTTTTTTCTGGGCTTTATTTCGGGGTTGGGCGTCGTTTTTTTGGTAGAGGAGCTTCTTTTTGTCCTGGACGATTAGGTTAGTTTAGGTAAGGATGGGATGGGTTAGGTTAGGTTCGGTTTCCTTAGGTTTAGGATAGATTTAGGTTAGGTTAGGATAGGTTAGGTTACGTCAGGTTGGGTCACAATTAGAGATATGGCATTAACTAACGTGACTTGGTACCTCGATCGATGGCAAATTTATTGTTATTTTTTTATTTTTTCTTATTGTGTATTATAATTTTATTTAGCACTAAGTTTTTAATGATAATCACGATGTTATAAATTGGTCTATTTTTGGCTATTAGGACTTACTTTATATATATATTAATCACATGAAGATTAAGCACCCAATTTATTTCACCTAATGTTTAAATTCCTTAACGAAAACGTAACGAAACCTAACGAAAACCTATTCTAAACAATCAATGCATAACCTAACCTAACCTAATCTAACCTGTGATTCGTATATTTATTTAACGTGTGAGTGTTTGTGTTTCTATTGACTTAACAAAAAAACATCTCGTCTCCCGGTGCTGTTATATAACCGTTGTCTGTGTGTTGCTGATTCTGGCTTGTAGTTGTTGTTGTTGTTGCTGCTGCTGTTGTTCTTATGTTACGATAAGTGTTATTGGGTCGTCAGAGGAGAGTGTGTTTCTAATCTCGCTAAATGTTGCCGCTTTAATATAATCTCTTGAGTCTCGTTGTTTTATGTGGAATTTTGAGATATCTCCTCCAGTCTCTTAAATTTTCCTGTATGTTGTTGTTGTGATGGAGAGAAATGAATAAGTTGTTGTGAAGTATTAATGTTACTTGAAGATTAGTCCCCCTAGTTCATTTCACTTTAACCTAACCTAACATAACTTTAACCTAACCTAACCTAACTTTAACCTTTACATAACCTTAACCCATCCTAACCTAACTTTAACCCTAACATAACCTTAACCCAACCTAACCTAACTTTAACCCTAGCATAACCTTAACCCATCCTAACCTAACTTTAACCCTAACATAACCTTAACCCAACCTAACTTTAACCCTAACATAACCTTAACCCAACCTAACTTTAACCCTAACATAACCTTAACCCAACCCAACCTAACTTAACTTTAACCCTAACATAAACTTAATCCAACCTAACCTAACCCCCCCCCCCCCTCAGGTACCGTTAGGGTGTTCAATCATCAGGTGAAGTAAGCTTGGGTGGGTTAATCTTCAGGTGACCCGATTTTAAAATAGGAAATTGACTCGAGAAGATTCCTTAAAAGTAAAGAAGAAGATTGCTTCTATTATATACAACACAAGACGTATTTTAAGACTTATATAGGACTTATTTTATACTTATTTAAGACGTATTTTTACTTAGTTCTTATATTGACTTACCTGAGTTGATTTAGACTTTTTTAGACTGGTATATAAGAAATTAAAGTATTTATTTATTTATTAATTAATCTGGTTTTTCCTTAGTTTCGGGTTTTATCGGTGTTTTTTTTACTCGGTTTAAAGGGTTTTATTTATATTTCCCTTCTTCAGTTTAATTTGACGTGTTAATGTTTAATTGGTTTATTGATAAATTTAGGTTTTATCGATATGTTTATGTTTTACCGTCATATTCCCGTCAAGTTCACAAGGTTTAACTGCCATAGCTTACTAAATTTAAATTTTCACTTGAAGACTAGTTTTTAGCATAGTCATGGGATGATTCAGACTTAATGAAATATTAGGCAAGTCCCCATGCAGGCTCATATGACGTCACGCACCTTCACATGACGTCATGCAGGGACAAATGACGTCATGCAGCCCCCCCCCCCCATGAGTCTTGTTTTATGGTGATGGTCTGGCTGTCTACACCAAGCTCCGCCCCCACCCACCATCATGGTACTACTGTCCGGGATAAAAGTCACGGAAAAAAAGTCAGTCGGGAATTTTGTTTAGGGAAGAAAATCACAGGATTTACGGCCTTATTCAAGCTCGTGGTCGGAGGCTCAGACCATGCGCTTCACTCCAGGGCTGCCAACATGTGGAAAGGCCTTTTATACTATTGGTATGCTTATATCTCCGTTAATATCATAGTACAGTCTGGGTCAAACGTTCGCTCCCGCCCAAAATGAAGCAGCATCGACCCCAAATAAAATTCAGTTGTCAGGGTAAGTCAGTTGGGAGACTGAGACTCGTACCGCGGAGAGAACTTTTGTCCCCGACTGTACACAAGAAATATCGTAGAAGAAAATACTTTCAAAATTAAATTTTATATAAGAACCTGTTGTCATCCTGAAGTCCAGGCGATGTGCTAAAACTAATAATTACTGGAAATACTACTTAAAGTAATACCCTGCGCCGGGAACAGGTGACTCGACCTAAGGAAGGTTCTGACAAATTAATATTGTTTAGAATATATTTGCCTGAATATTTCCAATATTTTTTCTGCATATTTACATCCACAATTATTATTTTTTGATGCATAATTACCCTCCGCTCACTCGTTAGCATAACATGTACATGTTTATCTTTTCACCTCGTCTGTTCTTTATTCTTGGTCAGTAAAACCTAATTTCATAAAGCAATTTGCTCAGACTCTTTTGAACGTCTGTATCCATTCAATCAGCAACGACTTGGCGCCTCACTGCACCTAGCTCTGCTGCCTCGGCTAACTCGAACAATTCAATTGGAAGTGGCTACTTAGCCGGGAATTCCCGGCTGGGCAGACTGGAGACTATAAAGCCGGGATGTTAAGTTAGGTTGGAAAAGTCATGTATCCTGATATATGAGAGTCGTTAGGTTTGGTTCCTTAGGCTTACATGAGTATAGTCGGTGCCGACCCGTGTTGGCTACTATCACGTTTCACAATTACTAACCTGACCTGACCCGACCTAACCTGACCTGACCTGACCCGACCTAACCTGACCTGACCCGACCCGACCTAACCTGACCTGACCCGACCCGACCTAACCTGACCTGACCCGACCTGACCTGACCCGACCTAACCTGACCCGACCCGAACTAACCTGACCCGACCTAACCTGAACCTGACCCGATCTAACCTGAACCTGACTCGACCTAACCTAATCTGACCTGACTATTATCTAAAACTTAAAGACAAGTTACCCGGTAAGATTTTAGAAGAGGTAAGCGGCTGATTCATTTCGAATGGATCAGGCCCAAAGAAATATATTTTATTCCCCAAATACTGTAGAAGTACAGTACAGTACAGTACCCGTAAACTGAACATTTAACATAAAAATATCGCTCTTTAATGTCGCCTCTGAGCTGAATAAAATCGTCTGGCGTCAACCAAATAAGATAATAAAAGTGACGTCACCGTAGTGAAGAGTTGTAAACAAACCTGAGGTCATTTCGAATATTTATATATATATATATATATATTATATATATATATATATATATATATATATATATATACACACACACACACACACCATGTTGGGTTTTTATAATTACTAACGTTTCGAAAAATCATTTTCCATCATCAGAGAAACAAAGTTGTGAAAAATACAAGTAATATACAAGACAAACGAAACATTATTCTCTACTTTACCTTCACAAAACTTTTAAAATAACATAGCATTATAATTTACAACCAATAAAAATGACGGGAGACCAAAGTACAAAACTAAAATCAGAGCAAACTAAAACATACAGGAACTTTGGTGAGAAAAACACAACAGTTCACAGGAAGCCATATCACAAATGAGTAGGTCCGTCTCACAGTTGCTCCTGCCAAGAACTGAGAAATCAGACCGGGAAAACGGGCGGTCATGTTAGAGGGCGTGGCAACGGATATCTGAATGTGGTGGTTGTGTGATTAACTGTCCAGTTCGGACGGAACGGCCCAAGTGCTCATGGATGCGAGATATCAAATGTCTTTTTGTTTTACCTATATATGCTGCCCTGCAGCTAGCACACGTAAATTGATAAACAAATTTGGATTGCAAGTGTGTGGGTGTGGTGTGGGCGCAACTACGCCTGCCAACATGACAACTCGTTTTAGCAGTCTGATTTCTCAGTTCTCGGGAGGCGCAACTGTGAGATGCGCCTCCTCATAATAGAAGCTTTATTTTAAAGTGATCGCCTTTTATTTTTATCAACAAAATATTGCTTTCGATTATAATAAAGGAATCACATATACTGTAGGTGCTTGTAAATGTATAAATTATGAGCGTATTTTTTGATAGGGCTTAATGCTCTAGGGCGCCCTCCCTCCCTCCTTTCACGAAAATTCCAGTAAGCCATAGACAATCCCTACGAACAACCCCGGGGCCTTCACCACGCTTCTTGAATATTAACCGTATAGTCCACCATCTTGTAATCGGCCGCTAAAGTCACGTTTTTTTAATAGATGAAATAAGTTGGGTGAGGTTTGTGACTGTTTTCCGGCATTTTTCCTGTTACTTGTTTCCAGCAACTTTTTTCCTGTATTCACTGTAGCTACTTATTAAATTTATGCAAATAAAACAACTGTATTAAAATAGTTTCATCTGTTTTAAATCACTATAACAAAAGACGCTCACTGTATAACAAAAGACGCTCACTGTATAACAAAAGACGCTCACTGTATATCAAAAGACGCTCACTGTATAACAAAAGACGCTCACTGTATAACAAAAGATGATCACTGTATAACAAAAGACGCTCACTGTATAACAAAGACGATCACTGTATAACAAAAGACGATCACTGTATAACAAAAGACGATCACTGTATAACAAAAGAAGATCACTGTATAACAAAAGACGCTCACTGTATATCAAAAGACGCTCACTGTATAACAAAAGACGATCACTGTATAACAAAAGACGATCACTGTATAACAAAAGACGCTCACTGTATAACAAAAGACGCTCACTGTATAACAAAAGACGATCACTGTGTAACAAAAGACGATCACTGTATAACAAAAGACGATCACTGTATAGCAAAAGACGCTCACTGTATAACAAAAGACGCTCACTGTATATCAAAAGACGCTCACTGTATAACAAAAGACGCTCACTGTATAACAAAAGACGCTCACTGTATAACAAAAGACGATCACTGTATAACAAAAGACGATCACTGTATATCAAAAGACGCTCACTGTATAACAAAAGACGCTCACTGTATAACAAAAGACGCTCACTGTATAACAAAAGACGATCACTGTATAACAAAAGACGCTCACTGTATATCAAAAGACGCTCACTGTATAACAAAAGACGATCACTATAACAAAAGACGATCACTGTATAACAAAAGACGCTCACTGTATAGCAAAAGACGATCACTGTATAACAAAAGACGATCACTGTATAACAAAAGACGATCACTGAATGATAAAATACGATCACTAAATTAGGTTAAGTTAGGTTATGTAGGTTAGGTCTGATTAGGTTAAATTAGGGTAAACTAGGGTAAGTTGCGTTAGGTTAGGTTAGACTAGATTATGTTTGGTTAGGTTAGGATTAGTTAACTTTAAGGTGTCTAGTCATCAGTTGAAGCAAGCTGGGGTGTCTAATCAATAGGGTGAAGCAAGCTGGGGTGTCTAATCAATAGGGTGAAGCAAGATGGAGTATTAGATCATCAGGTGAAGCAAACTGGAGGTGTCTAATCATCAGGTGAAGCAAACTGGAGGTGTCTAATCATCAGGTGAAGCAAACTGGAGGTGTCTAATCATCAGGTGAAGCAAACTGGAGGTGTCTAAACATCAGGTGATCCTACACATATCTTGGCTGCTATAATAAGTGTCAGTTAATACTCTGTGGTAATAATGACAAGTGTCTTTTATTACACACGAGAGCATTAGTAGTTGGTATTATTAAGTCGTTTTCTATTCATTTAAAAGCGGCCGTCTTCTTCAGCTTCAAAGAGACGCCAGACTCTGTGAGATAATGGGAGGCTTCAGACAGTGGGAGGGTTCAGACAGTGGGAGGGTTCAGACAGTGGGAGGGTTCAGACAGTGGGAGGGTTCAGACAGTGGGAGGGTTCAGACAGTGGGAGGGTTCAGCCAGGGGGGGGGTTCAGACAGTGGGAGGGTTCAGCCAGGGGGGGGGTTCAGACAGTGGGAGGGTTCAGACAGTGGGAGGCTTCAGACAGTGGGAGGCTTCAGACATTGGAAGGGTTCAGACATTGGAAGGGTTCAGACAGTGGGAGGGTTCAGACAGTGGGAGGGTTCAGACAGTGGGAGGCTTCAGACAGTTGGAAGCTTCACGTCTGCAAAATACTGGAGGTAAACTCACTTCTAGTCCAAGTAATCGCGGTTCAAAGGTTTAAATTAATGTGGTGATGATATAGTGCAATGTTACCACGTATGGGTTAGGTTAAGTTGGGTTGGGATACGATAGGATAGGTTGGGTTAGGTTAGGTTAGGTTAGGTTAAGTTGGGTTGGGATACGATAGGATAGGTTGGGTTAGGTTAGGTTGGGTTGGGTTAGGTTAGGTTATCCAATACCTAACCTAATCTAACGAAGAATACTGACTAACCTAACCTAACCTTCATTCTTAGAGCGCAGTGACCCATTATAACATCAACACTTCACTGTTGCTGATTAATATTTTAAGGAATTTTATCATTAAACTCAAGTACTATTAGCTTTAAGGATCCCCTGAATATTATACACCGCAGCTTATTCCACTTGAAAATTAACCTAACCTAACCTAAACAAACCGGGATGTCTAATCACCAGGAAAAATAAACAAGACTTACAAGAGTGTTTAATCATCAAACAATCCAATTCCCCCCCCCCCCCACTTAGTGTGTTGTTTATGTGTGAAAGAACAACGACTTAGCATAACAATAGTAAAGAATAAAGAACAAAAATCAACATAACAAATGGTTCGGTACCTTAATGAACTATTTATTTTTATTATCAAGGTCTTTTGTTTGTGATGTATTTACCTGATATATTGTACTCATTAAACACCTGAGAACACCTTGAGAACTACGATTTATTCACCTACGACGCCATTATATATAGTGGTGGTGAAGGTAGTGGTGTTGTAGGTAGTGGTGTTGTAGGTAGTGGTGGTGAAGGTAATGGTGTTGTAGGTAGTGGTGGTGTAGGTAGTGGTGTTGTAGGTAGTGGTGTTGTAGGTAGTGGTGGTAACGGTGTTGTAGGTAGTGGTGGTGTAGGTAGTGGTGGTGTAGGTAGTGGTGGTGTGGGTAGTGGTGGTGTAGGTAGTGGTGTTGTAGGTAGTGGTGTTGTAGGTGATGGTGGTGTGGGTAGTGGTGGTGTAGGTAATGGTGGTGTGGGTGGTGGGTGGTGTAGGTAGTGGTGGTGTAGGTAGTAGTGGTGTGGGTAGTGGTGGTGTGGGTAGTGGTGGTGTAGGTAGTGGTGGTGTAGGTAGTAGTGGTGGTGTTGTTACTACTTTGCTGTCATTCGGAATCGAGTATGACGATCATCCGGCTATGATACAATGATATGAGTTATTAAGCATGTCACCTAGGTTGGTGAGTTTTAAGGTGACTAAAGAAGACGATACGGGACCGGCAGAGTTGTTCACAGATGTTGCACATGTGGAGGGCTACATCTAGTGCGGGAGGGGCGGTAGCAGCGTCTTTCCGGTGCTGGCGCTTGTCTGCCTCGGTTTGGAGTCGGGCTAACTCGAAAGTTTTGACACCTTGTGTGGTGCTCCTTCAAGTAATCGTCTCCCAGTTGAGGGGGTCGATTTGGCACTTTTTCAGGTTTGTCGTTAGACTATCCTTATACCTTTCAGTTGCCCGCCGGCGTTACGTTTACCATTCGTTAGGTGACTGTAAACTAGCTGCCTACAACACCATGCGGGTAACATGGCCAGTCCACTGCAGTTGTTCATGGAGAATAGTATCTTCGTTGCTCCTACAGTTGGTATCAGCGAGAATACTGGCATTAGTTCTCTTGTCTTGCCAGAGAACTCGGAGGATGGAACGTAGACTACGTTGGTGAAAGTTTACAAGTGCCATGAGGTGCCTCCTTTGTGACCCGTCACACACACACACAGTCCTATGGTATGACGTTATGGGTTAATTTGTATGGCTCACAAACTGACTATAACGTTGTTTTTGTTTTTTTCCTGTATATATTTTTATTATATTGTTGATGTCAGCACATAGTTGAAATTCACAGCTTTTCGAAGTTTTTTCCTCGTAAATTTCCTGTCGCGAATTTCCTTTCTGACCTGCCATTTTAGGCGGTGGGTGGTAGCGGTGGTGATGGTGATAGTAGTGGTGTTAGTGATGGCGGTGGTGTTTTGGGTGGTATTGGTGATAGTGGTGTTGTGAGTGGTGGTTTTGGCGTCGGTGGTGAGGTTTGGTGGTGGTGTGGTGGTGGTGTTAGTGATGGTGGTGGTGGTGTTAGTAATGGTGGTGGTGGTGTTAGTGATGGTGGTGGCAATAGTGGTGGTGTTGTGGGTGGGGGTGTCGGTAGTGGTGGTGATAGTGATGGTGTTAGTGATGGTGGAGGCGGGCGGCGGTGGCAAGTGGTGCACCCCATATTCCTGTGAGCGGTTGTGCAAAAGGATTACAGAGTAGAGGTCACAAAGGGTGAGTATAACAGACCCCAGTGGTCAGGATATTAAGGTATTGAATGTCACAGAGTATATCATAGAAGGTGACTTATTCACAACTGCGTGAGTACAGCAGTGTGAGGCAATATGCCTGGCCACATATATTGTTATTCACATTTGCGTGAGAGGTATTCAAGCACATTGGGTGTTTGGTTCTATACATGGGAAATGATATTGCTACTGAATGCAATAAAAGTGGATACAATCTTAATATGTCGGCTATATTGTTACTTGCTCCATATACATGTTTCACTTGATATATCACATCATGGTAAATAATGGATTGACTAATGCCTGTTTGCACTTGTCTGCTTGTGTCAGATTCATCAAAAATCTCCTTCCTAATTTAAGTTTTAAGGTATTTTTGATCGACCCATTTTTTTTCAACATTCATTTTATTTCTTGTTTTTGTTGTAAGACGCGAATTTGGCGAGGGCATTAACTCTGTCATGTTCTTTGAGGGGATTCACAGCAGTTTGATCTTGACATTCCGGTCAACAAGGTACGCATATTTGTGTCTCGCTTCAGAGACAAGCGCGTGACAACTTATGTTGAGGGTGTCAAGGGCAAGTAGTGAGGATAAAAAGTCAATGATGATGATTATCAGTGACAGTGTTTTCGACAAGTTTAATGGCTGAGTATGGCAACTAATTCAGTCTGTAGAGTGGATTCCCAGTTGTTAATTCTAACTCCTGTCTCAATAATTATTATCGTTTGGTTGAGTTACAACTACAGCACTTCCAGCAGGTGGTGGTGGTGGCAGGTGCTGGTGGAAGGCGGTGGGTGGTGGCGGGGGAGATGTTGATGGCGATGTTGGCGGCGGCGGGCGGTGGTGGCGGATGGTGATGGTGGCCTGCGGCAAAGGGCAGTGATGGTGGCAGGTGGCGGTGGTAGGGGGTGGCGGTAGGCGATGGTGGTGGCAATGGTGACAGGCGGTGGTGGCAGTTGGTGGTAGCGGGCAGTGGGGATTGGTGGTGGCAGGTGGTCGTGGTGACAGGCGGTGGTGACAGACGATGGTGGCAGGTGACAATGACAGGCGGTGGTGGTTGGCGAATACTCTACCCTCACAGCTGGGCTTCGAACGCATGTGACAGTGTTTATGTTGTGACGTCATTATATCACGTGACTGTGCCTGCTTGATAATAATATGGCATAAGTCGTATTAAAGGACAAGGCCACTTTGTTTAATGGGAGATATGATGATGCTATAAGTTTAATGAATAACAAGAGAGGAAATAAAATATAGAATTGATACGAAAAATTAAATAACTTGGGTCAAATCTTGTAAACCAGTGTGGAATTATTTAAAAGAAAGAATCATATAACTAAACAATATCAAGAAGAAAAAAATTTTTCCAGCAAAAAATATCAACAAAAAACGCAAATTTAGAGAGAGAGAGAGAGAGAGAGAGAGAGAGAGAGAGAGAGAGAGAGAGAGAGAGACCTCAGGTGTCAGGTACGTTACCTTAATAAAAAAAACTTAAGTATTTCATTTTCAAAAGAGGTGAAGTGTGTGATGTAGAGCTGAAGGAGGAGGAGGAGGAGTTGAGCTGTGGCTGAGGAAACAAGAAACCAGAACTCCATTTAAGAAGTGCCTCACTGCCCCCACACAAGAGGTATAATCAGTGTCTCCAGAAATATGAAAACTGGGGTATATTTGGTTTTAAGTGTGTGTGTGTGTGTGTGTGTGTTTCATCTACTGTGATCTTGAAGTATGTACTCTTAAGGTTGGTGTATACTGAGAGCTTTTAAGTACTTGTTCTTTATTTGCTTCTTGAAGGTAGCTCTCCCGTAAGTAGGTTCATACACTAGACAGTAACACTACAAAGTTACTGAAAGTTGTCTTTGGTGACGACTGATAAAACGCCGAGACCAGGAGATGTATCAAATGATTTTATAAAAGAAATAGAAATACAACTTTGTAAAAAAATATTTTTCGTAAAAGTTAAGGAAAATGTCAGTGAAGTGAAACAAAGCTGTGGAATAATTTATTAATAGTAAATCAATTAAATTAGGACCTAAAAGCCAATTTAACTTCTGCTATTTGTTTACAGAATATTTATGAAAATATTTAAATGACTGGCAATTTTTAACTCTGTTTCATCACCCGCAAGGTAAGGCTCAGATTTTCAATGGATATTTATTTGATTCTGTATATAATTAATTACAATAGCATCAACCATTTACAGTTTGTTCAGGAGGTATTTAAAGACACAATACAAAGTTAATTACCTGTGTTTAGTTTTGTCAAGGGTCACCTGAAGATTAACCCCCTCCCCCCCCTCCAGCTTATTTCCTCTGGTGATTGAACACCTTAACGCTACCTAGAGGGGGTTAGGTTAAGTTAGATCAGCTTAATTTAGGTTAGGATAGATCAGGTTAATAAGAACATAAGGAGTCTGCAATAGGCCGGTTGGCCTGTGCATGGCAGCTCCTGTCGAGAGTTACTACCACTCTCTATCATCCATGAATCTATCTAGCCTCCTTTTGAAACTTTCCAGAGTTCCAGCACTTACTACAAAGTTGCTAAGCTTGTTCCACTCGTCCACCACCCTATTTGTGAACCAGTTTCTTCCTATCTCAGGTTATGTTAGGTTACCTCAGGTTAAGTCAGGTTGGGTTAGCTTTAGGGTGGTTAACCTGGGTGGGCTAATATTCAGGAGGTTGTTTGTCTATTAAGTAAACGACCTTAGTTCAGAAAAAGTGAAATCAGGAAACATTAACATCATAGGTGACGTGTGCTGCACTGTTGTGTCCTCAGGCAGGTAACACAAATATAATGAAAAAGTTGGAATTATAAGAGATGCGCCTGAGGGTGACTCTCACGAGGAACACGTCTGAATAATATAATACTGCTGTTTACTTCAGTAGTCGTTGTATTTTTGTTTAGGCTAGGTTAGTTTATATTTGGTTAGGTTAGCATAGATTACGTTTAGCTAGGTTAGGTTAACTTTGGTTAGTTTATTTTAGCTTTTGTTAGGTGGAATAAAAATCAAATTGAAGGAATCAAAAGAGCAGACTTCAACAATACAAACCACCACTCACTCACTCACTGCACGTCTCTGGAACAATGGTTATATTACGACGGGGAAAATTAACTGAGCAAAATTAAAACACGAGTAAAAATAGACTCAAGTGCCTGTGGAAAATTAAGTCATATATTGAACAGCAAACCTATATGTCCCAATTATTAAAAAAAAAAAACCAGTGTACCTGACCAGACCTTGACCAGCTATTATTGACCAGCGATTGTTGTATACGAGGACTGAAGGTAAAACTGTTATAAGCGACCCCCAAGTTAATCAATTAA
This sequence comes from Homarus gammarus, assembly GCA_958450375.1. NCBI lineage: Eukaryota > Metazoa > Arthropoda > Malacostraca > Decapoda > Nephropidae > Homarus > Homarus gammarus. The sequence goes on from CAUDMG010001885.1 coordinate 60,882, forward strand.
CAAGAGTGTGTGTGACAGGTAGGGAAGGAGGAGTGAACAGGTGTGATCTCAAACGTAAACTACAATATATTATGGATTACCTGAATATTAGGCACCCCAGTATATATATTTCCTATTGATTAAACAAAACACCCTAATGCCAATCTAATCTAACCTAAACCTAACCTAACCTAACCTGATCTAACCTAACCTGATCTAACCTGACTTGACCTGAAATATGCTGGGGTGCTAATCTACATGTGATCCTATACTACAAGGTGTGGGAGGGTGAACTAGTGTGATACCAAGAAACCAGAAATGTGATCTGAACTCTGCCCCAAAGACCCGCCCCATCCATAAAAAAAAGGTCCAATGAAAAAAGTCCCAGAAAAAAGACCTATCCCCAGAAAAAATGACCCTTAAATAAGACCCGTTAGAAATAAGACCCACCCAAAGAGAAGTCCATAAAAGACCTCATTAATAAAGACCCCGAACTACACAGGAAGACCAAAAGACCGTAAACCTGTCACTAAACAAGAACTCAGAGACTAAGACTAAAGACTAATTGAATTACTGTACAAAGCGAATGTTTCTTTACTATACATAGATCTGTATAATTACGTATTTTTATACATAACGAATACATTATACATATCTTGTGAATTAAGTAAAAAAAAATTATTAGTAAATGTTGTATATTTGACTTTGACTCTCTCTCTCTCTCTCTCTCTCTCTCTCTCTCTCTCTCTCTCTCTCTCTCTCTCTCTCTCACTCCTTTCATCCCACTCCCTTCCTCTTCTTTTCTCCCATTTTCTCCTTTTTCCTCTCCCTTCCCTCCTTTCCATCCCTCTCCCTATCTGTTTTCCTCTCTCGCCCTTCTCCCATACACCTCTCACTCCTCTCCCTCTCACTCCTCTCCCTCTCACCCCTCTCACTCCTCTCCCTCTCACCCTCCCCCTCTTCCTCTCCCCTTCTCCCTCTCCCTCCTCTCCCTCTCACCCTTCTCCCTGTCGCGTGTCCCCCTCACCCTCTCGCTCTTCTCCCTTTCTCTTTTCTCCCTCTCGTTTTTCTCCCCCTCGCCCCTCTCATTCCTCTCCCGCTCCCTATTTCTCCCTTACCCCTCTCCCTCTCACCCTTCTCTCTCTCCCTCCTCTCCCTCTTGCCCCTCTCCTTCCTTCTCTCTCTCGCTCCTCCCCCTCTTCACACTCCCTCTTCCTCTCTTCACTCTCCCTCTCGCCCCTCTCCTTCTCGCTCCTCCCCCTCTCACCCCCCTCCCTTTCACCCCTCTCCCCCAAGCATCTTATAAACATTGTTCGCTGAAACAAATTCCTTCACTTAGAACAAGCAATTAGAAGCTAGAAAGAATGATTATATTAATGATGGCGCCGCCTCCATTAGTCCCCGCTGTCACATCCAGACCTGTAAACCTGCAGACCTGTGAACCTGTAGACTTGGAGGCAGGACCTGTAGACCTGCAGGTGAGACATGGAAACCTGTAGAACTGTAAAACTTTGACTTAAGATTTGTTTACCTGGAGACGAGACCTGTAGAAAAGACTTGTAGACCTGGAAATGAGACCTGTGAACATGTAGAGGAGACCAGGGGGCTCTATGGACCTGTAGAGGAGACCTGGAGACCTCTGACTCTTAAGACCTGTTGACCTGGAGACAAGACCTAGAGACCATTGAACCTGGAGGCGGGACCTGTAGATGAGACCCGGTGATCTGTAGATGAGAGACGTTGACCTGTGGACCTGTAGATGAAACCCGGTGACCTGTGGACCTGTAGATGAGACCCGGTGACCTGTGGACCTGTAGATGAAACCCGGTGACCTGTGGACCTGTAGATGAGACCCGGTGACCTGTGGACCTGTAGATGAGGCCCGGTGACCTGTGGACCTGTAGATGAAACCCGGTGACCTGTGGACCTGTAGATGAGACCCGGTGACCTGTGGACCTGTAGATGAAACCCGGTGACCTGTGGACCTGTAGACGAGACCTGGTGAATTGTACGCAGGATCTTGAGGCTGGACCTGAAGACGACCTGAAGATTGAAATGGGATATAAACGAGTAATTTATCTCTCTCTTTCCTTTTTCTCTCTCCTCTTCTCTCTCTCTCTCTCTCTTATATTAATTATCTCTCTCCCTTTAATCTCTCGTTTTCATTCTTTCTCTCTTTTCTCTTTCTCTCATAATCTAAAATTATCGTCCCTCTTCACATGTGTCCAGTAATTGTGATCTCTATCTATCTATCTCTGTCTCTCTGTCTTGCCGTCCGTCCGTCCGTTCCCCGTCTGTTGTCTTGGATATGAGACCTTTTGACAGATTACAACTACCATGAAAGTCAATCATAATCTTGCTTTATTCCCACACACACAATACTGATATTTTGGTTCGTTTATATTTCCTTCATGTTTTTTTTTTTCCTTTTTCATGTTTTATATATTTTTTTGTTTTTGTTTTAGAGGTGATTGTTGTTTTTCGTTGTTTGTCTGTGATGATTTGTTTCGTCTCGTAATTTTTTTCCAGTATTTTTACTTCCGTATTTTTCTTTTTTTTCTTTTGGATGTTAATTTATTTTTTTAGTTTTTGTCTTTTCTTTGGAAATTTGTCGTATTTTTATCTATATTTTTAAGTACATAATAATAATAAAAGTATAATTACCTTTAAAGACACTGATATGACGTGTGTGTGTGTGTGTGTGTGTGTGTGTGTCCCCTCCAATTTTTATCCTTATAACTCACCATAAAACACCTTTGGCAACTGCAGCGGGACACAGCAGGTCCAGCTGGCCCGGGATCACCTCAGTGTCTCACCAGACTTACACAGAGGTGAGTGTGTGTCGTTCCTTGTTCCTCACTTTCTCGTAAATATTTTAGTGTATATTATTGATAAACGCTTAATATTCTTATCAGTTTATGGACAAGTAACTGTTTTTAATGACAGACTTTAAAAGGACATTGCGTGTTATGTGATCTCTTAGGAGTTAAAGCAAGTTGGTGAATTATATATTTGGACGGATTCTGGTCTGCATAATGATATAATTTACCATTAATTCTCTGGACAGAATTATATATCTTATAATTATACGACAGACATAGACTAAAATAATATATCGAAACCAAATCTGATGTTTTATTAATTACGATAAAAAATAATTTGTAAGAAAAGGAACAATTTTTTGATAACTGTGGATATACGATAATTAGTAATTATATAAGCCCTGAAAAGAACAACATACAAGTTTATATTCTATAAATTAATTTGTTTCATTAATTTACTATACGTTTTCATTTTTTTTCTGCGGCGAAATAAAAATTGGAAATAAACAACAGAAAATGTAAATTAATGTTATAAGTGGGAGAGAGACTTAAAGAAATGGTCCATGATGATTAGTGTTAAAGTTTACTGTTACTGAAACCTTGACCGAATTAATTGCACAGTAGACGGAGAGAGAGAGAGAGAGAGAGACGAGTGATGATGAACTGTCTTTGAGAACTTAAGAGAATAAGAAAACAAAAGAAGAGATAAAGGAAGTATTACGCGGAGGCACTTATGTTGTTGTGCAGATAAAACGTAAAAGAATAGAGAGAGAAAGAGAATAGTGTTACGAGGAGATAAAACTTGTGTTGCTTAGATAAACTTAGATAAACAAGAGACAGATAAAGATTGACAAAGTGTTACATGATATGATGAAGGTTGTGTTACTACAGACGGAGAACTTTGAAGAATAGGCAGAACATTGTTGCAAGATGAGGATTGTGTTGCTGTTGATAGCGTGTGTTGCGTCATTCCCACACATACTGGGTAAGTGATCTGGATGCTTGTGTTGCTTTATTATTATTATTATTATTATTATTGTTAATGTTATTATTTATTATTAATTACTTATTATTTTTATTATTTATTATTATTATTATTATTGTTATTATTTATTATTAATTACTTATTATTTTTATTTATTATTATTATTATTATTATTATTATTATTATTATCATCACTATTACTAATTGTCATTTTTGTTACTATTACCAATTATTATTGTTATTGTTATTATTTATTATTACTATTATTATTGTTATTATTATTATAATTATTATTATTATTTATATTGTTATTGTTATTATTTATTATTTATTATTACTATTATTATTATTATTATTTATTATTATAATTACTATTATTATTATTATTTATTATTATTATAATTACTATTATTATTATTATTATTATTATTATTATTATTATAGTAGCTGTTCGCATAATAATTTTACTTCACTACGGTATATACTGATGGATATTATTAAGAATATAATTTGCATATCTTGGCATAAGTTATGGAAAATTTCCAGCCTCACCATGACGCGACAATCCATTTTTTTTCTTCCCCGAATGTTAAGAATAATCAAAAACACTTTAGAGTTTTACGGTCACCTGATGATTAGTCACCCCAGCATATATCACTTAATGATTAAACAACCTAACCTAACTCCCTAGGTAACGGTAGGGTGTAATCATCAGGCGTAGATATACTTGGGTGCTTCATCTTCAGGTGATTTGAATTTATCAAATTAAAAGCATAGATTACTATTTAGTGGTTATCAGTAAACTAATTTTCCCCTCTACATGGCTTGTAATAATTGGTTTTAGCTCATCTGATATGCATGTGCTAATTACCATAACACCTTGTCCCTAGTAATTGGTTGTTGCTAATCTGACACCTTTACTAATCGCAATAATACATGGTCTTAAATGACTGATGGATTCTCATGCACGGATGCTAATTGTCGCTACACCTTGTCTATACTTAATGAGTGTAACTAATTTGATACACTTGCTGATGACCCCTGTGTGTGTTAATTACCCTTGTGTGTGTGTGTTAATTACCCCTATACCTTTTTATCTTCATTATCAGTTAATTACTTCGGCACTTCCACTAGTACATTCCAGCGTTGGGAAATATTGTAACTTATACACTTGTTGTCATGGTGTTGTACAGGGCTCTACTGGTGTTGTACAGAGACCTACTGGTGTTATACAGGGACCTACTGGTGTTATACAGGGGCCTACTGGTGTTATACAGGGACCTACTAGTGTTATACAGGGACCTACTGGTGTTATACAGGGCCCTACTGGTGTTATACAGGGACCTACTGGTGTTGTACAGGGACCTACTGGTGTTGTGCAGGGACCTTAAATAAACTCTCCTTGGTCCGATGGTCTTTCTGTTTACTGCTGTTGTATAGCTGCACCGTCTAGGTATACATTGTTCATTGTATACCTCTGCACGGTCTTTGTACACCGTATACATGTATCATTTAACACATGCTGAACTGTATACAGGCATTATTTGTATACATGCCAAACGAATTTTAAATTTGTATGGTGATTTTACTGATAATAATAATAATAATAATAATAAACATATTATTATTATTATTATTATTATTATTATTATTATTAGTAGTAGTAGTAGTAGTAGTAGTAGTAGCCCAGAATGCAACAGGGGAAGTGGATACCAGTGAAGTATATAAGATTCGTAGGTCCATTACGACAGATCGACAGCACTGCCAAAATAATAAGTTGCAGCAACTATTGCTGCAGGTACCAGAAAATTTGAAAAAAAAAGTAGCTATAGCACAGGAGGTGGGCGCCTCGAATTGGTTAACTACGTTACCGATAAGGGCAAATGGTTTCAGTCTTAATAAACAAGAATTTACAGATGCCATTGCTCTAAGGTACGGTCGGCGAGTAGAAGGTTTGCCCTCCCAATGCGTATGTGGCTCTTCCTATGATGGCGTTCACACCATGGTGTGCAAGAAGGGGGGCTTCATATGCATGAGGCATGACGAGGTAAGGGATCTCACAGCAAATATGTTGAAGGAAATCTGCCGGGATGTCATGGTAGAACCGACCCTCCTTCCATTGGATGGTGAGATCTTCCAACACGACTTCAAACACATCTAACGAAGCCCGTGTGGACGTCAGTGCTCGAGGATTCTGGACGTGGGGACAGCGAGCTTTCTTCGACATCAGGATTTTTGATCCCATGGCCGCATGTCACCGTAACCTAGCTCTCGATGCTGCACATAGGAGGAACGAGAACGACAAGAGAAGGGCATATGGGGAGAGAATTCAAAACATTGATCATGGCAGCTTCACTCCTCTAGTGTTCACAACCTCTGGTGGGATGGGACCAAGTGCAAGATGTTTCTACGCCAGACTCGCGGAGTTGATCTCCGAACAGAAGCAGCAGCCCAGAAGTTATGTTACAGCCTGGATGAGATGTCGACTGTCTTTCTCTCTCCTTCGGTTGGCTTTGCTCTGCCTTAGGGGAACGAGAGCTTCTGCCCCAACTCAGACAACTGCTGCAGATATTGACTATGAGGCTACTGTCACTGAATGCCGCATAGATCTGCGGCTCAACTAATTTAACACAGATAGGATAGCTTCTTATGTATTAGGATATTTAATATTAAGGTAATAAAATGGTGGCGAAGGTGTGGCTATTGGGGGAGGCTGGAGGCCACGTTTTCTAAAAAAAAAAAAAAAAAAAAAAAAATAATAGTAGTAGTAGTAGTAGTTCGCATGAAGAACTAAGGTATTTAACGGGTTCTCTGTGCTTTATAATACAGTAGACATAAATAGTTTACGAGTAAATTAAAGAAAGTCACACTTTTTCGATATATGAATTTTTTGGTGTGTGTGTTTTTGTTGCTTGTGTGTTTGTGTTGTGTATATTTGTTGCTTGTGTATTTTTGTTGATTGTGCGTTTGTGTTGCTTGTATGTTTGTATTGATTGTGTGTTTGTATTGCTTGTGTGTTTGTATTGCAATGTGTTTGTGTGGCTGACGTATTTGTGTGACTTGTTTGTTTGTGTTTCCTGTGTGCTTGTGTAGTTTGTGTTGCTTATGTTACTTGTATGTTTGTGTTGCTGTAACGATGTCTGGAGGTCTTGATGCATCTACTTGACTATCGTATTTCTGTTATTGTTGTATTTCCGTCGCAAGTTTTTTTTAATGTTTGTGTATCCAGATGGTTGGAATCCCTGTGAGCTAATTGTTGACGTCCACACTTCATGCAATTCCCGGGATGACCTCACCCAAAATCAGGACCAGAGTAAAGGTTCAAGTTCACAATGGCTCGTACGATGTGTTATTCTCGTTAGGTTACATTGTTGTTTTTTTTAAAGAGTGAGTGTTCGTGTTTGTTTTCGTTATTTAGACATTTCCACAATTTTGAAGATGGAGGTGACTTTTGGTAGGGAGGTGCGGGTGACCTAAGGGGCTGGTCGTACACTGTCTCTTGTCTCTCCATTCTGGCGCTTGATTGATTGATTGTGGTAATAACATCCCTGGCGGTGCAGGCTACCCGGGCGAAGCTTCATAAATCGCCTCTGTTTTTTATACAATTTCAAAATCATTACGTTAAAGATAATCATAGTAGTTTTTTATGTATACGTAATCTTGTAATAAAATGCACCTTGGCAACTCACAGGCTAAGTACGGCCATGATATAAAATGGCACCAGGTGGTAGTCGATGGTCATTCACCTAGTAACATTGATGGTGGGTGCACGTTATTCATCTATCATTCCTGAGTTAGTGTTGGTGATATATGGAGGGCGGTCTTCTGTGTTGTTATTACGCCACCAGCCGAAAGTTGGAGAGGATTATCTGATCGTTTCATTTTTATTGTGTTTTGTTAAGCTTCAACTACCATTTTTTTTTCAAGCCTTTATCCATTGATCCGAGGGTAATATTTTTATTTCATTTATTTTTTTTACTCTTTTTAACCTGATGTAAACCTCAATAGTTATATTATTTTTATTTATTGATTTGATAGATATAATTATATATATACTTTATATTGTTTTGAAACCCAGAATTCTACTCAACAATTATATTAATATTTTTTAACCCATTTTTGGGATACAATTTACATTTTTATTTAAATCAAAGTTATACCAGCAATTTTTGGTTGTTTTTATTAATTTTATAAGAAGTTACAATAAAAAAAATTGAATTAAAGTTAACATATAAAATTAAGCAAATTAGCGACCAAACCATAAACTAATTCAATTATATTCATTAACATAACGGTATCTAGTTAGGGTAGGGTCACTATCATGCTAGTACTATAGTTGACGATCGTTCTGTATACAATCTTAAATGAACTAGCTTAAGGTATGTTCTTAGTTACGAGAAACATTGAACTCTTATCAGACTTTGTAAATAAACTAACATACACTCATAAATGCCTTAGTTGTTAAAGTGTAGTAAACTATTCAATCATCGTCAGACTTTGTAAATAATATTCCCGGGTAATGACTGCTTGTTCTGCCTACACCTGCCGCTGTCATCTCTCCTCCTGTGGGTGTTAGGGTTATGGTGTTACATAAGGTGCTACTACACTGTTACATAAGGTGTTACTACAGTGTTACATAAGGTGCTACTACAGAGTGTTACATTAGGGGTTACTACAGTGTTACTTAAGGTGTTACTACAGAGTGTTACATTAGGGGTTACTACACTACTACAGTGTTACTTAAGGTGTTACTACAGAGTGTTACATAAGGTGCTACTACACTGTTGCATAAGGTGTTACTACAGAGTGTTACATTAGGGGTTACTACACTACTACAGTGTTACTTAAGGTGTTACTACAGAGTGTTACATAAGGTGCTACTACACTGTTGCATAAGGTGTTACTACAGAGTGTTACATTAGGGGTTACTACACTACTACAGTGTTACTTAAGGTGTTACTACAGAGTGTTACATAAGGTGCTACTACACTGTTACATAAGGTGTTACTAGTGTTACATAAGGTGCTACTACACTGTTACATAAGGTGTTACTACAGAGTGTTACATTAGGGGTTACTACACTACTACAGTGTTACTTAAGGTGTTACTACAGAGTGTTACATAAGGTGCTACTACACTGTTGCATAAGGTGTTACTACAGAGTGTTACATTAGGGGTTACTACACTACTACAGTGTTACTTAAGGTGTTACTACAGAGTGTTACATAAGGTGCTACTACACTGTTGCATAAGGTGTTACTACAGAGTGTTACATTAGGGGTTACTACACTACTACAGTGTTACTTAAGGTGTTACTACAGAGTGTTACATAAGGTGCTACTACACTGTTGCATAAGGTGTTACTACAGAGTGTTACATTAGGGGTTACTACACTACTACAGTGTTACTTAAGGTGTTACTACAGAGTGTTACATAAGGTGTTACTACACTGTTACATAAGGTGTTACTACAGTTACATAAGGTGTTACTACAGTGTTGCATAAGGTGTTACTACAGTGTTGCATAAGGTGTTACTACAGAGTGTTACATTAGGGGTTACTACAGTGTTACTTAAGGTGTTACTACAGAGTGTTACATTAGGGGTTACTACACTACTACAGTGTTACTTAAGGTGTTACTACAGAGTGTTACATAAGGTGCTACTACACTGTTACATAAGGTGTTACTATAGTTACATAAGGTGTTACTACAGTGTTGCATAAGGTGTTACTACAGTGTTGCATAAGGTGTTTCTAGTGTTACATAAGGTGTTACTACAGAGTGTTACATTAGGGGTTACTACAGTGTTACTTAAGGTGTTACTACAGTTACATAAGGTGTTACTACAGTGTTGCGTAAGGTGTTACTAGTGTTACATAAGGTGTTACTACACTGTTGCATAAGGTGTTACTACAGAGTGTTACATAAGGTGTTACTACACTGTTGCATAAGGTGTTACTACAGAGTGTTACATTAGGGGTTACTACAGTGTTACATAAGGTGTTACTACACTGTTACATAAGGTGTTACTAGTGTTACATAAGGTGTTACTACAGTGTTACATAAGGTGTTACTACACTGTTGCATAAGGTGTTACTACAGAGTGTTACATTAGGGGTTACTAGTGTTACTTAAGGTGTTACTACACTGTTACATAAGGTGTTACTAGTGTTACATAAGGTGTTACTACAGTGTTACATAAGGTGTTACTACACTGTTGCATAAGGTGTTACTACAGAGTGTTACATTAGGGGTTACTACAGTGTTACTTAAGGTGTTACTACAGTTACATTAGGTGTTACTACAGTGTTACATAAGGTGTAAATGGGACTGCCCAGTATGGGCCAATAGGCCCGCTGTAGTTTCCTCCATTCTTATGTTCTTATGTAAAAGTGTTACATAAGGTGTTACTACAGAGTGTTACATTAGGGGTTAGGTGTTGCTACAGTGTTACATAAGGCGCTACTACAGTGTTACATAAGGTGTTACTACAGTGTTACATTAGGGGTTAGGTGTTACTACAGTGTTACATAAGGGGTTAGGTGTTACTACGGTGTTACATAAGGGGTTAGGTGTTAGTTTTACATAAGTGATGTGTGTTACCAATGTTAAATAAGGTGTTTTAAGGTGTTACTACAGTGTTACATAAGTTGTTACTAAAGAGAGTGGCATAAAGTATTACTACAGTTTTACAAATGGTACTACAGAGGATCACATAAGGTATTACTACAGGGTGTCACATAAACATTGCCGTCTGCCAGTAAAATATATATATATATATATATATATATATATAACAAATAGTTGATATTAAAATCGTCACCGAGTCGCCTGTCCAGTGTTTGTGTGAAGCACGGGAACAAAACAGCGTTGACGACCAAAAAATGAATAAAAATAAAAGTTTGGTATTACAAAGCTTCTCACGTACGGCCCAGTTGATGATTTAACTTGTACTATCCCAAATTTACAGTATGTGCCCCAACTACAGATGATCTATGAAGTATGTTTAGGCAATTTGTCTTCTTTGTTAGTGTTAAGGTCTTGAATACTGTAATGGGAAGCTACGTGTTATATTTTATATGGGAATTATTATACATGAAGATTAGACACCCTGGTTTATTTCACCTGAAGATTAGACACCAGTTTATTTCACCTGGGTTAAACACTTTAACACTACGACAAGGGTTAGGTTAGGGCAAGGTAGATTAAGCTAGGTTAGGTTAGTTTAAGTTAGATTAGGTTAGGTTAAGCTAGGTTTGGTTAGATTAGTTAAGTTAGAATAGTTTGAGTCTGGTTAAGGTAGGTTAGGTTAAGTTTGGTCAGGTTAAGTGAAGGTTAGGTTATGTTGAGTTAGGTTAGGTAGGCTAAGTTAGTTTAAGTTAGGGTGGTTTAGTTAAGTTAGATTATGTTATGTGTGGTTAGGTTAGATTGTTAGATTTGGTTAGGATAGGTCAGGATAAGTTAGGTGAATTTAAGTTAGGGTTAATTTAGGTTAGGTTAAGTTAAGATGGTTAAGCTTCAGGTGGTTTGTATTTCGTCTGATATCATAACCTTTAGTAACTGTCAATATCTTTTAGAGTTCATTTCGTTTCAGTATTTTATTATCAGGATTATGGCTAATTACCATATTATTATCTACTGTACTATCACTGAACCTGCACACACACACACACACACACACACACGAAAGTCACGCGCTTATACACACACAAATACATACACATAAAGATACGTAACCACAACACACGCACATACACACACAACACACACGCGCACACACACACAACACACACGCGCACACACACACACACAACACACACGCGCACACACACACACAACACACGCGCACACTCATACAACACACGCACACACTCACTCTTTTGTAACAACTTCCCTCCCTGTCTTTCCCTATCTTGGAGTGATGAAACTTCGAACATCTATATTTACTTGTTTCAGCAGTACATATACTGTGTGTGTGTGTGTGTGTGTGTGTGCGCGCGCGCCAGGGTTTGATCCCCGGGCAGGGTGAAACTATAGGCAAGTTTCTTTACGCTACCCAGCAGTAATTGGGAACCTGGATCGTATTCCGGGGTAATGCTTAGCCAGTGCAGTTGGCGAGTTGTCCGGTCTTCTCGGACTATTCCTAGACACTGGGTCATGCAGTTCGTTAACTTGGGGTGTGGTTGTTGTGTTGGCGACAGCTTCTACACCTTAAACAAATTCACGCCTAGGTGACCCTTGGGCCGGCCATCCTCGTTACACGAGGGGCAACCATTATTTATTATTTTGTGTGTGTGTGTGTGTGTGTGTGTGCGTGTGCGCGTGTGCGTGTGGCAGCGAAGGTCGGCAATGTATCAGTGTTAATTTATTGTGTTAAAATCTTTTATTCTTCCTTTTGTTCGCTACATTTTTATTACTTTTCTCAAGAACCAATTTTGTGTTTGTGTTTTCTCATATACTCGTTTTTCTTTAATTTATATTATCTTTTTTTTTTGCTTGATATAATTTTGCAACTCATCTATTTATAACTTTATCAATTATCTCTCTAGCTCTCTTGTAATACTTAAGTTTATCTCTTATTCTATTCATGTTATTATTTATTATTATTATTATTATTATTATTATTATTATTTAACTTTTAATTGATTTATGTATTTATAAATTATTAAATATATTTTTATATTTATATATTTTTTTTCTTATGTATTTTCATATATATATATATATATATATATATATATATATATATATATATATATATATATATATATACTATTAACTATCGTTCCCCATCAATTTCGTAATGATTACCATCCCAGTTTTAGCCAAGCCCTCCATTATTTAATACCTTTTATATTACTTAATTTTATGCACATGCTTTTAGTATTTTATTATGCTTCTTATTCTCAGGGGTCCCGTCAAGTCCTCAGTCGATGTGCTGGTGTAAAGGTTAATGATATAATGATTGTGGGTGACTCGCTTGGTGAGAGAGAGAGAGAGACGGGACTAAGAGTAAATCCCAAAGAGTGATATTGGGAAGAGAGACAAAGAGAGAGAGAGAGAGAGAGAGAGAGAGTCTGTAATCATGATTCAGTTGCTCGGTTTTGATTCTTGCTCCCTGTTATCATTCTCTTGTTACTGATTAAAGTTATCATACTAATCCCCCTTCCCTTCCTCCTCCCCTCCCTTCCCTTTCCCTCTACCTCCTCCTCCGCCTTCCCTTCCCCTCTCGTCTTCCTCATTCCCTTCCCCCTCCCCATTTCCCTTCCCCCTCCCCATTTCCCTTCCCTTTCCTTCTCCTATTCCTATTCCCCCTCCCTCTCCCTCCTCACCCCTCCCCCTCCCTCTTCACCCCTTCGTCTCCTCTGCATTTCAATAAACCCTCATGTTTTCTGGGAGTGGAAGTACGGAAGGCAAGTGGGTGGAAAAGGGGGAAATAAATGGAGGGGTAGGGGGAGAGGAAAGGGGGAGAAAGGAAGAGAGAGAGATTAGAATGTTCCATTTCCTGTAAGATCTGTATTATTGTATGTATGATTATGTCTGCCTGTACTGTATGTATGATTATGTCTGCCTGTACTGTATGTATGATTATGTCTGCCTGTACTGTATGTATGATTATGTCTGCCTGTACTGTATGTATGATTATGTCTGCCTGTACTGTATGTATGATTATGTCTGCCTGTACTGTATGTATGATTATGTCTGCCTGTACTGTATGTATGATTATGTCTGCCTGTACTGTATGTATGATTATGTCTGCCTGTACTGTATGTATGATTATGTCTGCCTGTACTGTATGTATGATTATGTCTGCCTGTACTGTATGTATGATTATGTCTGCCTGTACTGTATGTATGATTATTATGTCTACCTGTACTGTATGTATGATTATTATGTCTACCTGTACTGTATGTATGATTATGTCTGCCTGTACTGTATGTATGATTATGTCTACCTGTACTGTATGTATGATTATCTATCTACCCGGATTGTATGTATGAATATCTTGTGTACCTGTAATCTGTGTAAGACTGTAACTACCTGTATCCCAGCAATTTATTTGTTACTGTATTCTTTATAATATTGAATGAACGAATGATCGTATAAACCCACGGACGCACGGACGCACTTACGCGTGGACGGACGGACACACTTGCGCATGGACGGACGCACGAACCCACTGACAGTCGCACATATTCATAGACACACGAACCCACGGACGAACGCACACTACCCATAGGCGCACGCACCCACGGACGGACGAACCTACGAACGAATGCACAAAAAAACGTACAATACTATTTTCTCCTCTACCTACCCGTAACGAAAAAAGAATAATAATAATAATAAAATGAATTACCTTGTGCTGACTGTAATAAAAAAAGCCGGAAAAGTCGCATTAACACACTAAACCGATTTATTTATAAAGAAAACAGGAAGTCTTATTCTTTCTCGTGTACAAACAATTATGAAAAATATGGAAAATTATGAAAAAAATACAAAAAAAATGGAGGAAAAAAACTTTGCATGCAATACATTATTAAGAAAAAACCCAGACGCTCTTTTCCTTTCGCATATATTAAAAAAAAAAACTTGGGGGAGCCTTTTCAAGCGACGCATACATTGACTAACGAGATTTCCTGTATCAAAGAGAGAGGTAATTGACTTTTCTGAAGCTCAGACGCTCCTACTGGCGATATTGTTTTAGTTCTGACACCAGACACAGGATTATTGGAACCTGAGTATGTCTTTGATTTGAGAGGGTATACGGATATCTTTAAAAATGTGTAAAATGTTTGAAATTAGGAATGACTTGAAGATTAGGCACCCCAGTTTATATCGCTTGATGATTAAACACTAACTTAATCTAACTTAACCTAACCTAACCTAACCAAATATTAGCAAATACTTGAAAAAACTAATGACAAACAATTTGCTAAATTGAAAATGTTAATATTTGTTTACAAATCTGCCAATCACTGCTTGACAACAATTATATTCAGTTCCGGAATAATCAGAGATACAACTTAAGGCACCCAGAGCTACTAAGATCACCCCTATGCACTCCTCTCAGTCCCAGACCTCCATAAAATATCATGGTGTGAAGGTGTGGAACGACTTACCCCCACCCATCCCAGCAAAGACTACTCTCCCTTCCTTTAAATCATCTCCTAAAAAATTATCTATTGTCTAAGTATTAATATTTTTGCAACACTTATTCATATACTCTTACTTTTACTGCGCCATCAAAACCATTATATCATATATTGTCACGTAGCTAGAAATTACCATGGCAATAATTATATATTTGCCGCCAAGACATGATACTGACTGTTCTGTCCCCTTGTTTCACCCTAACACAACCCACGTTGTACTGCTTCCCTCACTTATCAGATTAATGTATATCAACTCCACTGTAAAATATGTATCTACTTTATAATATACAGTAAATGTAAAAAAAATACGAAAGTGATAACCGTGGTAACATTCTCAGATGTTCTTACGAACACCATGTTAAGCGTACTATTCCAGATGATACTAAATGTTACATAATACTTACTTGAGATCAATGAACAGTATATATCAGGTGCCACTAAGAGAGCTCAGGCTCTCAGTTGGCTCAGCCATGTTAATATTGTTATTATTGTCCACTCTTTATTTGTGTTTTTCTGGCTAAATAAACTGTTTCAATATCAATAATCGTCCATTTACAAAATATCAAGTTAAATATTTGTTGATGACTCGTGCATTTACTCACCTAGAATACGTGTTTAACACCTTGTATACGATGACTTAACCCCTTGTATACGATGACTTAACCCCTTGTATACGTTGACTTAACCCCTTCAGTACGATGACTTAATTCCATATGTAAGATGACTTAACCCCTTGTGTAAGATGACTTAACTCCTTGTGAAAGATGACTTAACTTCTCGTAAGATGACTTAACTCCTCGTGTCAGATGACTTAATTCCTTCTTTACGATGACTTAACCCCTTGTATACGATGACTTAACCCCTTGTATACGATGACTTAACCCCTTGTATACGTTGACTTAACCCCTTCAGTACGATGACTTAATTCCATATGTAAGATGACTTAACCCCTTGTGTAAGATGACTTAACTCCTTGTGTAAGATGACTTAACTTCTCGTGTCAGATGACTTAATTCCTTCTTTACGATGACTTAACTCCTCGTGTAAGATGACTTAACCCCTTGTGTAAGATGACTTAACCTCTTGTGTAAGATGACTTAGCTCCTTGTGTCAGATGACTTAACTCCTTGTGGAAGATGACTTAACTCCTTGTGTAAGATGACTTAACTTCTTGTGTCAGATGACGTAGCCCCTTGTGTAAGATGACTTAACTCTTTGTGTAAGATGACTTAACTCCTTGTGTAAGATGACTTAACTTCTTGTGTCAGATGACGTAACTCCTTGTGTAAGATGACTTAACCCCTTGTGTAAGATGACTTAACTCCTTGTGTAAGATGACTTAACTCCTTGTGTAAGATGACTTAACTCCTTGTGTAAGATGACTTAACTTCTTGTGTCAGATGACGTAGCCCCTTGTGTAAGATGACTTAACTCTTTGTGTCAGATGACTTAACATCTTGTGTCAGATGACTTAACCCCTTGTGTAAGATGACTTAAATTCTTGCGTCAGATGACTTAACATCTTGTGTCAGATGACTTAACCCCTTGTGTCAGATGACTTAACCCCTTGTGTAAGATGACTTAACTTCTTGTGTCAGATGACGCGTAACCCCTTATGTCAGATGACGTAACCCCTTGTGTAAGATGACTTAACTCCTTGTGTAAGATGACTTAACTTCTTGTGTCAGATGACTTAACCCCTTGTGTAAGATGACTTAACTTCTTGTGTCAGATGACTTAACATCTTGTGTAAGATGACTTAACTCCTTGTGTAAGATGACTTAACTCTTTGTGTCAGATGACTTAACTTCTCGTGTAAGATGACTTAACTCCTTGTGTAAGTTGACTTAACTCCTTATGTAAGATGACTTAACTCCTTGTGTAAGATGACTTAACTCCTTGTGTAAGATGACTTAACTCTTTGTGTAAGATGACTTAACTCTTTGTGTCAGATGACTTAACTCCTTGTGTAAGATGACTTAACTCCTTGTGTAAGTTGACTTAACTCCTTGTGTAAGATGACTTAACTTCTTGTGTAAGATGACTTAACTTCTTGTGTCAGATGACTTAACATCTTGTGTAAGATGACTTAACTTCTTGTGTAAGATGACTTAACTCCTTGTGTAAGATGACTTAACTCTTTGTGTAAGATGACTTAACTCTTTGTGTCAGATGACTTGACTTCTCGTGTAAGATGACTTAACTCTTTGTGTCAGATGACTTAACTCCTTGTGTAAGATGACTTAACTCTTTGTGTCAGATGACTTAACTCCTTGTGTCAGATGACTTAACATCTTGTGTAAGATGACTTAACTTCTTGTGTAAGATGACTTAGCTCCTTGTGTAAGATGACTTAACTCCTTGTGTAAGATGACTTAACTTCTCGTAAGATGACTTAACTCCTTGTGTAAGATGACTTACTTCTCGTAAGATGACTTAACTCCTCGTGTAAGATGACTTAACCTCTCGTGTAAGATGACTTAACCCCTTGTGTACGATGACTTGACTCCTCGTGTAAGATGACTTAACTCCTTGTGTAAGATGACTTAACTTCTCGTAAGATGACTTAACTCCTCGTGTAAGATGACTTAACTTCTCGTAAGATGACTTAACTCCTTGTGTAAGATGACTTAACTTCTCGTAAGATGACTTAACTCCTTGTGTAAGATGACTTAACTCCTTGTGTACGATGACTTAACTCCTTGTGTAAGATGACTTAACCCCTTGTGTATGATGACTTGACTCCTCGTGTAAGATGACTTAACTCCTTGTGTAAGATGACTTGACTCCTCGTGTAAGATGACTTAACTCCTTGTGTAAGATGACTTAACTCCTCGTGTAAGATGACTTAACTCCTTGTGTAAAATGACTTAGCTCCTTGTGTAAGATGACTTAACCCCTTGTGTGAGATGACTTAACCTCTTGTGTAAGATGACTTAGCTCCTTGTGTCAGATGACTTAACTCCTTGTGTAAGATGACTTAACTCCTTGTGTAAGATGACTTAACTCCTTGTGTAAGATGACTTAACTCCTTGTGTAAGATGACTTAACTTCTCGTAAGATGACTTAACCCCTTGTGTAAGATGACTTAACTTCTTGTGTAAGATGACTTAACTCCTTGTGTAAGATGACTTAACTTCTCGTAAGATGACTCAACCCCTTGTGTAAGATGACTTAACTCCTTGTGTAAGATGACTTAACTCCTTATGTAAGATGACTTAACTGCTTGTGTAAGATGACTTAACTTCTTGTGTCAGATGACGTAACCCCTTGTGTAAGATGACTTAACTCCTTGTGTAAGATGACTTAACCCCTTGTGTAAGATGACTTAACTCCTTGTGTAAGATGACTTAACTCCTTGTGTAAGATGACTTAACTCCTTGTGTAAGATGACTTAACTTCTTGTGTCAGATGACGTAGCCCCTTGTGTAAGATGACTTAACTCTTTGTGTCAGATGACTTAACATCTTGTGTCAGATGACTTAACCCCTTGTGTAAGATGACTTAACTTCTTGTGTTAGATGACTTAACATCTTGTGTCAGATGACTTAACCCCTTGTGTCAGATGACTTAACCCCTTGTGTAAGATGACTTAACTTCTTGTGTCAGATGACGTAACCCCTTGTGTAAGATGACTTAACTCCTTGTGTAAGATGACTTAACTTCTTGTGTCAGATGACTTAACTCCTTGTGTAAGATGACTTAACTCCTTGTGTAAGATGACTTAACCCCTTGTGTATGATGACTTGACTCCTCGTGTAAGATGACTTAACTCCTTGTGTAAGATGACTTGACTCCTCGTGTAAGATGACTTAACTCCTTGTGTAAGATGACTTAACTCCTTGTGTAAGATGACTTAACTCCTTGTGTAAGATGACTTAACTCCTTGTGTAAGATGACTTAACTCCTTGTGTAAGATGACTTAACTCCTTGTGTAAGATGACAACCTATTGTGTAATATGACTTAACTCCTCGTGTAAGATGACTTAACTCCTCGTGTAAGAGGACTTAACTCCTCGTGTAAGATGACTTAACTCCTTGTGTAAGATGACTTAACTCCTTGTGTAAGTTGACTTAACTCCTTGTGTAAGATGACTTAACTTCTTGTGTAAGATGACTTAACTTCTTGTGTCAGATGACTTAACATCTTGTGTAAGATGACTTAACTTCTTGTGTAAGATGACTTAACTCCTTGTGTAAGATGACTTAACTCTTTGTGTAAGATGACTTAACTCTTTGTGTCAGATGACTTGACTTCTCGTGTAAGATGACTTAACTCTTTGTGTCAGATGACTTAACTCCTTGTGTAAGATGACTTAACTCTTTGTGTCAGATGACTTAACTCCTTGTGTCAGATGACTTAACATCTTGTGTAAGATGACTTAACTTCTTGTGTAAGATGACTTAGCTCCTTGTGTAAGATGACTTAACTCCTTGTGTAAGATGACTTAACTTCACGTAAGATGACTTAACTCCTTGTGTAAGATGACTTACTTCTCGTAAGATGACTTAACTCCTCGTGTAAGATGACTTAACCTCTCGTGTAAGATGACTTAACCTCTCGTGTAAGATGACTTAACCCCTTGTGTACGATGACTTGACTCCTCGTGTAAGATGACTTAACTCCTTGTGTAAGATGACTTAACTTCTCGTAAGATGACTTAACTCCTCGTGTAAGATGACTTAACTTCTCGTAAGATGACTTAACTCCTTGTGTAAGATGACTTAACTTCTCGTAAGATGACTTAACTCCTTGTGTAAGATGACTTAACTCCTTGTGTACGATGACTTAACTCCTTGTGTAAGATGACTTAACCCCTTGTGTATGATGACTTGACTCCTCGTGTAAGATGACTTAACTCCTCGTGTAAGATGACTTAACTCCTTGTGTAAGATGACTTAACTCCTTGTGTAAGATGACTTAACTCCTTGTGTAAGATGACTTAACTCCTTGTGTAAGATGACTTAACTCCTTGTGTAAGATGACTTAACTCCTCGTGTAAGATGACTTACCTGTAGATGACTTAACTCCTTGTGTAAGATGACTTAACTCCTTGTGTAAGATGACTTAACTCCTTGTGTAAGATGACTTAACTCCTTGTGTAAGATGACTTAACTCCTTGTGTAAGATGACTTAACTCCTTGTGTAAGATGACTTAACTCCTTGTGTAAGATGACTTAACCACTTGTGTAGATGACTTAACTCCTTGTGTAAGATGACTTAACTCCTTGTGTAAGATGACTTACTCCTCGTGTAAGATGACTTAACTCCTTGTGTAAGATGACTTAACTCCTCGTGTAAGATGACTTAACTCCTTGTGTAAGATGACTTAACTCCTTGTGTAAGATGACTTAACCCCTTGTGTAAGATGACTTAACTCCTTGTGTAAGATGACTTAACTCCTTGTGTAAGATGACTTAACTCCTTGTGTAAGATGACTTAACTCCTTGTGTAAGATGACTTAACTCCTTGTGTAAGATGACTTAACTCCTTGTGTAAGATGACTTAACTCCTTGTGTAAGATGACTTAACTCCTTGTGTAAGATGACTTAACCCCTTGTGTAAGATGACTTAACTCCTTGTGTAAGATGACTTAACTCCTTGTGTAAGATGACTTAACTCCTTGTGTAAGATGACTTAACTTCTTGTGTCAGATGACTTAACCCCTTGTGTAAGATGACTTAACTCCTTGTGTAAGATGACTTAACTCCTTGTGTAAGATGACTTAACTCCTTGTGTAAGATGACTTAACTCCTTGTGTAAGATGACTTAACTCCTTGTGTAAGATGACTTAACTCCTTGTGTAAGATGACTTAACTCCTTGTGTAAGATGACTTAACTCTTTGTGTCAGATGACTTAACCCCTTGTGTAAGATGACTTAACTTCTTGTGTAAGATGACTTAACTCCTTGTGTAAGATGACTTAACTCCTTGTGTAAGATGACTTAACTCCTTGTGTAAGATGACTTAACTCCTTGTGTCAGATGACTTAACCCCTTGTGTAAGATGACTTAACTCCTAGTGTAAGATGACTTAACTCTTGTGTCAGATGACTTACTCCTTGTGTAAGATGACTTAACTCCTTGTGTAAGATGACTTAACCCCTTGTGTAAGATGACTTTACTCCTTGTGTAAGATGACTTAACTCCTTGTGTAAGATGACTTAACTCCTTGTGTAAGATGACTTAACTCCTTGTGTAAGATGACTTAACTCCTTGTGTAAGATGACTTAACTCCTTGTGTAAGATGACTTAACTCCTTGTGTAAGATGACTTAACTCCTTGTGTAAGATGACTTAACTCCTTGTGTAAGATGACTTAACTCCTTGTGTAAGATGACTTAACTCCTTGTGTAAGATGACTTAACTCCTTGTGTAAGATGACTTAACTCCTTGTGTAAGATGACTTAACTCCTTGTGTAAGATGACTTAACTCCTTGTGTAAGATGACTTAACTCCTTGTGTAAGATGACTTAACTTCTTGTGTCAGATGACTTAACTTCTTGTGTAAGATGACTTAACTCCTTGTGTAAGATGACTTAACTCCTTGTGTAAGATGACTTAACTCTTTGTGTAAGATGACTTAACTCTTTGTGTCAGATGACTTGACTTCTCGTGTAAGATGACTTAACTCTTTGTGTCAGATGACTTAACTCCTTGTGTAAGATGACTTAACTCTTTGTGTCAGATGACTTAACTCCTTGTGTCAGATGACTTAACATCTTGTGTAAGATGACTTAACTTCTTGTGTAAGATGACTTAGCTCCTTGTGTAAGATGACTTAACTCCTTGTGTAAGATGACTTAACTTCACGTAAGATGACTTAACTCCTTGTGTAAGATGACTTACTTCTCGTAAGATGACTTAACTCCTCGTGTAAGATGACTTAACCTCTCGTGTAAGATGACTTAACCTCTCGTGTAAGATGACTTAACTCCTTGTGTACGATGACTTGACTCCTCGTGTAAGATGACTTAACTCCTTGTGTAAGATGACTTAACTTCTCGTAAGATGACTTAACTCCTCGTGTAAGATGACTTAACTTCTCGTAAGATGACTTAACTCCTTGTGTAAGATGACTTAACTTCTCGTAAGATGACTTAACTCCTTGTGTAAGATGACTTAACTCCTTGTGTACGATGACTTAACTCCTTGTGTAAGATGACTTAACCCCTTGTGTATGATGACTTGACTCCTCGTGTAAGATGACTTAACTCCTCGTGTAAGATGACTTAACTCCTTGTGTAAGATGACTTAACTCCTTGTGTAAGATGACTTAACTCCTTGTGTAAGATGACTTAACTTCTTGTGTAAGATGACTTAACTCCTTGTGTATGATGACTTGACTCCTCGTGTAAGATGACTTAACTCCTCGTGTAAGATGACTTAACTCCTCGTGTAAGATGACTTAACTCCTTGTGTAAGATGACTTAACTCCTTGTGTAAGATGACTTAACCCCTTGTGTCAGATGACTTAACTCCTTGTGTAAGATGACTTAACTCCTTGTGTAAGATGACTTAACCCCTTGTGTATGATGACTTGACTCCTCGTGTAAGATGACTTAACTCCTTGTGTAAGATGACTTGACTCCTCGTGTAAGATGACTTAACTCCTTGTGTAAGATGACTTAACTCCTTGTGTAAGATGACTTAACCCCTTGTGTAAGATGACTTGACTCCTCGTGTAAGATGACTTAACTCCTTGTGTAAGATGACTTAACTCCTCGTGTAAGATGACTTAACTCCTTGTGTAAGATGACTTAACTCCTTGTGTAAGATGACTTAACTCCTTGTGTAAGATGACTTAACTCCTTGTGTAAGATGACTTAACCTCTTGTGTAAGATGACTTAACCTCTTGTGTAAGATGACTTAACCTCTTGTGTAAGATGACTTAACTCCTTGTGTAAGATGACTTAACCTCTCGTGTAAGATGACTTAACTCCTTGTGTAAGATGACTTAACTCCTTGTGTAAGATGACTTAACTCCTTGTGTAAGATGACTTAACCTCTTGTGTAAGATGACTTAACCTCTTGTGTAAGATGACTTAACTCCTTGTGTAAGATGACTTAACTCCTTGTGTAAGATGACTTAACCCCTTGTGTAAGATGACTTAACCCCTTGTGTAAGATGACTTAACTCCTTGTGTCAGATGACTTAACTCCTTGTGTAAGATGACTTAACTCCTTGTGTAAGATGACTTAACTCCTTGTGTAAGATGACTTAACTCCTTGTGTAAGATGACTTAACTCCTTGTGTAAGATGACTTAACCCCTTGTGTAAGATGACTTAACTCCTTGTGTAAGATGACTTAACTCCTTGTGTAAGATGACTTAACTCCTTGTGTAAGATGACTTAACTCCTTGTGTAAGATGACTTAACTCCTTGTGTAAGATGACTTAACTCCTTGTGTAAGATGACTTAACTCCTTGTGTAAGATGACTTAACTCCTTGTGTAAGATGACTTAACTCCTTGTGTAAGATGACTTAACTCCTTGTGTCAGATGACTTAACTCCTTGTGTCAGATGACTTAACTCCTTGTGTAAGATGACTTAACTCCTTGTGTAAGATGACTTAACTCCTTGTGTAAGATGACTTAACCCCTTGTGTCAGATGACTTAACTCCTTGTGTAAGATGACTTAACTCCTTGTGTCAGATGACTTAACTCCTTGTGTAAGATGACTTAACTCTTTGTGTCAGATGACTTAACTCCTTGTGTCAGATGACTTAACATCTTGTGTAAGATGACTTAACTTCTTGTGTAAGATGACTTAGCTCCTTGTGTAAGATGACTTAACTCCTTGTGTAAGATGACTTAACTTCTCGTAAGATGACTTAACTCCTTGTGTAAGATGACTTACTTCTCGTAAGATGACTTAACTCCTCGTGTAAGATGACTTAACCTCTCGTGTAAGATGACTTAACCCCTTGTGTACGATGACTTGACTCCTCGTGTAAGATGACTTAACTCCTTGTGTAAGATGACTTAACTTCTCGTAAGATGACTTAACTCCTCGTGTAAGATGACTTAACTTCTCGTAAGATGACTTAACTCCTTGTGTAAGATGACTTAACTTCTCGTAAGATGACTTAACTCCTTGTGTAAGATGACTTAACTCCTTGTGTACGATGACTTAACTCCTTGTGTAAGATGACTTAACCCCTTGTGTATGATGACTTGACTCCTCGTGTAAGATGACTTAACTCCTCGTGTAAGATGACTTAACTCCTTGTGTAAGATGACTTAACTCCTTGTGTAAGATGACTTAACTCCTTGTGTAAGATGACTTAACTTCTTGTGTAAGATGACTTAACTCCTTGTGTATGATGACTTGACTCCTCGTGTAAGATGACTTAACTCCTCGTGTAAGATGACTTAACTCCTCGTGTAAGATGACTTAACTCCTCGTGTAAGATGACTTAACTCCTTGTGTAAGATGACTTAACCCTTGTGTAAGATGACTTAACCCCTTGTGTCAGATGACTTAACTCCTTGTGTAAGATGACTTAACTCCTTGTGTAAGATGACTTAACCCCTTGTGTATGATGACTTGACTCCTCGTGTAAGATGACTTAACTCCTTGTGTAAGATGACTTGACTCCTCGTGTAAGATGACTTAACTCCTTGTGTAAGATGACTTAACTCCTTGTGTAAGATGACTTAACCCCTTGTGTATGATGACTTGACTCCTCGTGTAAGATGACTTAACTCCTCGTGTAAGATGACTTAACTCCTTGTGTAAGATGACTTAACCTCTTGTGTAAGATGACTTAACCTCTTGTGTAAGATGACTTAACCTCTTGTGTAAGATGACTTAACTCCTTGTGTAAGATGACTTAACCTCTCGTGTAAGATGACTTAACCCCTTGTGTACGATGACTTGACTCCTCGTGTAAGATGACTTGACTCCTCGTGTAAGATGACTTAACTCCTTGTGTAAGATGACTTAACCTCTTGTGTAAGATGACTTAACCTCTTGTGTAAGATGACTTAGCTCCTTGTGTAAGATGACTTAACCCCTTGTGTAAGATGACTTAACCCCTTGTGTAAGATGACTTAACCCCTTGTGTAAGATGACTTAACTCCTTGTGTCAGATGACTTAACTCCTTGTGTAAGATGACTTAACTCCTTGTGTAAGATGACTTAACTCCTTGTGTAAGATGACTTAACTCCTTGTGTAAGATGACTTAACTCCTTGTGTCAGATGACTTAACTCCTTGTGTCAGATGACTTAACCCCTTGTGTAAGATGACTTAACCCCTTGTGTCAGATGACTTAACTCCTTGTGTAAGATGACTTAGCTCCTTGTGTATGATGACTTAGCTCCTTGTGTAAGATGACTTAACCCCTTGTGTAAGATGACTTAACTCCTTGTGTAAGATGACTTAACTCCTTGTGTAAGATGACTTAACTCCTTGTGTCAGATGACTTAGCTCCTTTTGTAAGATGACTTAGCTCCTTGTGTAAGATGACTTAACCCCTTGTGTAAGATGACTTAACTCCTTGTGTAAGATGACTTAGCTCCTTGTGTAAGATGACTTAGCTCCTTGTGTAAGATGACTTAACCCCTTGTGTAAGATGACTTAACTCCTTGTGTAAGATGACTTAACTCCTTGTGTAAGATGTCTTAGCTCCTTGTGTAAGATGACTTAACCCCTTGTGTAAGATGACTTAACTCCTTGTGTAAGATGACTTAACTCCTTGTGTCAGATGACTTAACTCCTTGTCTCAGATGACTTAACTCCTTGTGTAAGATGACTTTACTCCTTGTGTCAGATGACTTAACTCCTTGTGTCAGATGACTTAACTCCTTGTGTAAGATGACTTAACTCCTTGTGTAAGATGACTTAACTCCTTGTGTAAGATGACTTAACCCCTTGTGTCAGATGACTTAACTCCTTGTGTAAGATGACTTAACTCCTTGTGTAAGATGACTTAACCCCTTGTGTCAGATGACTTAACTCCTTGTGTAAGATGACTTAACTCCTTGTGTAAGATGACTTAACCCCTTGTGTACGATGACTTAACTCCTTGTGTAAGATGACTTAACTCCTTGTGTAAGATGACTTAACTCCTTGTGTAAGATGACTTAACCCCTTGTGTAAGATGACTTAGCTCCTTGTGTAAGATGACTTAACTCCTAGTGTAAGATGACTTAACCTCTTGTGTAAGATGACTTAATTCCTCGTGTAAGATGACTTAACTCCTCGGGTAAGATGACTTAACTCCTTGTGTCAGATGACTTAACCTCTTGTGTAAGATGACTTAACTCCTAGTGTAAGATGACTTAACCCCTTGTGTCAGATGACTTAACCTCTTGTGTAAGATGACTTAATTCCTCGTGTAAGATGACTTAACTCCTTGTGTAAGATGACTTAACCCCTTGTGTAAGATGACTTAACCTCTTGTGTAAGATGACTTAACTCCTCGGGTAAGATGACTTAGCTCCTTGTGTAAGATGACTTAACCCCTTGTGTAAGATGACTTTACTCCTTGTGTAAGATGACTTAACCTCTTGTGTAAGATGACTTAACCCCTTGTGTACGATGACTTAACCCATTGTGTACGATAACTTAACCCCTTGTGTAAGATAACTTAACGTCTCGTGTAAGATGACTTAACCCCTTGTGTACGATAACTTAACCCCTTGTGTACGATGACTTAACCCCTTGTGTAAGATGACTTAACCCCTTGTGTACGATGACTTAACTCCTCTTGTAAGATGACTTAACCCAATGAATGTGGTAACACTATACTCAAGGGGTTAAGTCATAGTACTCAAGGGGTTAAGTCATAGTACACAAGGGGTTAAGTCATAGTACACAAGGGGTTAAGTCATCGTACTCAAAGGGTTGGTTAATTATAGGGTTTAAATAATCGTAATGAAGGGTTTAATTCATTGTAATCAAGAGATAAAGACATCGTACTCAATGGATTAAATCGTCGTATTCAAGGGGTTAAATCATCGTATTGAAGAGGTTAAATACCTTCGTTGTTGTAGCTGCACTAATACATATAACATCGACAACATCAACCTCTCATAATAGATTTAATCCATTAATTAAGAACATAAGATATGCGATAATTAAATACAAAGTTATAATAGAAAATGTAAACACGATACAGTACTGCGCTTAATATCCTCCCCCTCCCCTTCTCCCCCCCTCCCCTTCTTCCTCCCTCCCCCCCTCCCCGCTTCCCTTCCTCCCCGCTTCCCTCCTCCCCGCTTCCCTCCTCCCCGCTTCCCCTCTCCCACGGCAATTAATGTATCAAACAAAGTCAACAAGAACATTGCTTAAATACATATAATTATAAAACGAAGAAGATAAAAAATAAATCGCTAAAGAATAAAAACAAAAGAAGCGAGTATGAAAGTTTACATAGGATTTGTGTTTAAGTTAATGTCATATATAGTGTGATGGAAAAGTACCTGTGCACCTGCTGTAGTGAACATTTAACGATATAGTTAACTACCGAGTTTAATCTACAGTTAAAAAAACAGTTCACAGAAAATACTGGGAATGGTTCTCATGAACTTTTAGGTATTTCCAGTAATTATTGTAAGTAGAATAAAGTATATTAAGAATGTAGGTATAATTTGGTATAACTGTAATACGTATTAAATTATTGGTGGTCTACAGGGAGTTTTCCATCTTCCTCTATGGATCATGTGAGCAGTGAGTATATTATGTACACTACTACTCGTTGACTCCATACAGTACCTGATCACTTATTTATGTCGACGAAATTAGCCACAAGGCCACTCTGGTAATGTTTAATGCGTTGTTGTCGGGACAGGTAAGGAGAGCTCGTGATTTATTCAGTTAAGGGGTTATTTAAAATGGGTGAAAACTGGAGGTGAATCGGCTGTTTTCCCTTATTATTATTTTTATTATTATTATTATTATTTTAATGGGGAATAGCCCACTCGGCCACACAACGTGTCCTGGAGGAACGAACAAAATAAACATTAGAGGATAAAAAGTGTTAATTTACACCACGAAGATGCTGGAAAAGTGAGACAGATTGTAAGAGTATGGAAACACAGAAGAAGGCAGAGCATTCCACAGTTTGGCTGTGTGAGGAAAGAAGGATGTGCTATAACTGGTTATTCTAGTGTGACAGACATCCACACAAAAACAGTGGGCAAAGGGGGCAAGACGGATGTTATGAGCCCATTGCCAAATCCACCAAACATTGCCCGTTAAGTACCTGTAAAAGAGAGAAAGTGAAGCAACATTGTGGCGGAGAGAAAGGGATGATAGATTATTGACTAGAGGAGGAGAGTTAATGAGATGAAATGCCTTTGATTCCACCCTGTTTAACAGTTGGACAGAAGAAGAGCCACCCCAGGTATGAGAGCAGTACTCCAAGTTAGTACGTATGAATCCCTTATAAATCTGAAGCAACTGCTCAGGAGTCAAGTAGCTACGGCATCTGTACAACATTCCCAGCTTTTGCTTTAGCTATGTTGTAGATGTGTTGCTTCCATGACATATTAGAGGAAGTGGTGAGGCCTAGCATATCTATTTTAGAATTTGGCAAATTGACTTCTTCCTGATATGTGATTGGTGGGAAATCTAATGTGTTTTCTTAGTATTGAATTTGACCAAATTTCCACTTCCCCTTTCGGAGATTCTGCACAGATCCGCACTGATAGAAGAAACGATATCAGTTTGAGAATTAGGGGGAAGGGAAAAATGAGAAGAGTGAATAGGAGACTCATCAGCGTAGGAATGGATAGAATTGGAAGTAATGTAAAGTAAATCCTTGATAAAAGGAAGGAAGAGAGTAGGTGAAAGAACAGAACTCTGTGGGACACCACTCTTGGAAGCGAAAGAGCGAGAGATCGATCCCTCGACAGCAACTGCTATGGATCAGTTCTCAAGGAAGCTAGAAATTAGAGAACAGGGTGGAGAGAAACCATAAGAAGGAAGTTTAGAAAACAAAGGCTTGTCATACCCTGTCAAATTCTTTGAAGAGGTCGAGGGCCACGACAAAAGTTTTCCCATGATTACTGGAGAGGATGACCAAAGATGGGTACAGTAGGAGACCAGATCACCAGTAGATCTCGCGTGGCGGAAACCATGTTGGTGATTCGTAAATGAGAAACGCGTTCAAGGTGACGGAGAAAATTAGTTTAATAAGTTTCGAAATTTTTAGAGATGGAGCGATAATTAGAGGGATTAGAATGGTCACCCTTCTTCGGGATGGGCTGAACTGAGGCAAGCTTCAAAGAAGAAGGAAAAGTTTGGGTTTTGAGGCAAAGGAGAAAGAGCCAAGCACAGGGGTCAGAACTTCAGCACACTCCCTCAGAACACGCGAGGGTATTCCGTCTGGTCCATGCGCCTTACTCACATCCAGATAGGATAACACACCAGCAACCCTATGATTGGAGATTATATGAAAGTGCATAGGTTCAGTAAGAGGAGCAGGAGTAGGAGGGATAGAGTTGGAATCGTCTAAGGTGGAGTTAGAAGAAAATAAGGTGCCAGGGAGAGTTGGCTATAGAGTTATCAGGTCGGAAAAGAGGGAGTACAGAAGTTATTACCGATGTTTTTGGTTAAGGACCAGAAGGATTTACGAGAAGAAACGTCAGTCAAGTCAGCAGTCTCTTTTTTTATAATAAAATTCCGCTTGACCTTACAACGATTCCTAGAGGTAATGAAAGAGGAGTGGGTAATAGGAGATAGTTTCATAACTTCGGAGAAGAATTCTCGCAAGGATTGCTAGTGAGCCCTTCGATAGGGCCATAGTCGGGGTGGGGGAGGTGGTCGCGCCCAGTTTGATTTAATAGGGATAAGATTGTGATCAGAAGACCCCAAGAGGCAGAAATTGAGTATGAATAGTCTGAGGGGTCAGAGGTAAAACAAAGATCAAGAATGTTAGCTGGTTGGTCGTGTCGATTTAAAACACATGTAGAGTATTTCAGTATTTGTTTCGAATCATTAAGTAAGGAAAAAAGAAGTGCCTCGACTCCACCTGGGCCATCCCCTGCAGAACCGAGCCACTCTTCTTAATTTACATTGAAATCCCCGAGGTCGAGGATCTCGGTGTTGGGGTGTGTGGATAGCAACGACTCATGGCAAGAAGTGAGTTAGTCAAAGAGTTCTATATAGTTGGTAGAGTTGGGAGAACAGCATAGGAAACAAAGAAAAGTAGTCACAGCTGGTAGAGATATTTTGAGCCAGAAGACATCATAAAGAGAAGATTCAAGATCCGTGAGTCTAGCTATAGGTGTACGTGTGTTGCAGTAGGCGCTACACCTCCCTTAGAACGCAAAAGGGTATAAAGGTTGTAGTTGGAGACTTGAAAAGGTTTGGGTGAAGCTGCCCAGGACAGTTGAAGTTCAGATAGTAGTAAGAGGTCGGGGAAAGAGGTTAGTAGATGGTGTTCCACAGATGAAAAATTGAATCTCAGGCCACGAATGTTGGAAAAATGAAGAGTGAAAAAAGCCGATCCTCCAGCAACTGCGGTGACGTCAGTAGAGGCCCCATTAGTTTGATGATGGTCAAATTCGGCCCTGGGGTCTACAAACTTTCCTACCAGTGGGACCCAGTGAATATATAAATAAATAAAAAAGATCAAGAAAGAGAGAGAAAAGATATTTATGTTGTGTTGTCAAAGCAAGAGAAACAATTGAGACCCTGCAATTGTGTGTAAATGAGGCAGAAAGTCAGATCAGCAACCTGGGACTTGGTCACAATTTTCGTGATGCCATATGGCAGCAGGGTCTACCATTAGACAACACATTATGCTTCCAATATCTCCCCAGGCGGTAGTACCTCCTTGTTTGATAGCTGCCTACTACCTACTGTACTTCCTAGTAACTAAAGAAAATGGCAAATGGGTTCCTTATATTTTCTTAAACATGGAGCTGGTGTAAAGAAATTGGAGAACAACTTGCCTGTTTTATTCTTAAATTTGGTATTACAGCTAAGAAAAAGGAAATACTTTACATTATGGATTTTTCTTTAATATTGTTACTGTTAAAAGAAAGGGGGGGGGGGGGGAACGCTTTTACTTCTCTGATTAAAATGGCGTCGTCTTAGAGAAAACGCGGTGTTGGGTCGTGTGCTGTTTGTGAAGTTAAAAGTTGATGATGGTGACGTGGAGAACCTTTGATAGTTTGGTTCACTTTGATCCACTTGATCTATCTGTCAATCCTTTACTCTTTTATTCTATCGTCATCTTTTTTCATTTCTCTCTCTCTCTCTCTCTCTCTCTCTCTCTCTCTCTCTCTCTCTCTCTCTCTCTCTCTCTCTCAACCTCATCATTCCACACACTGATGAAGGCGCTGAGGCTTAATGGAACGTTGGCCTCCATAAGTAATGTGAGAGCGATGTAATATTCAGCCCGTGTCCCGTTACTGCCCAAGTTCTCGTACACCAACGTCTAATAATATTGCCCTTATATAATTTTTTTTTTATATATGCCAGGCCACACCACCTTGGCTCTTACGTCTGGCAACCATCGTCTTGTTTACGACGCTTCCTACACCTGGTCTGTCGCGTTGTTTGCTTGCCTCTCGTCTCTCGTGTTGTTTGCTCGTCTGTCGTGTTGTTTGTTGTCTTTCTTATACTATCTGGTAACATTATTTACATGTGTTTTTGATTGTGGTGTTTGTTTTTAAGTGTTTGTTTTCTGTTTGTGTTAACGCCGTTTTGTTTACATGCTTCTAATGTTGACATCATTATTTTGTTTACATGACTTACATCTGGCCATCACTGTTTTGTTTACTTGCCTATTGTCTGGCTTAGCTGGTTTGTTTACACGGACCCCTAACAACATTGGCTTGTTAATATGCCTCTTATATCTGGCAACATCGCTTCGTCCTCCGGATTTCCCACGCCTAATAACCCTAATGACACCAATTCACTCCTTATTATGCCGTACACCCACTAATGCTCCTCAGTATTCCTATTATCCTGCTCCTGGCAACACTACCTTCATCTCGTATGCCTGGGAACATCTCTCCCTCTCTCTCTCTTTCTTGCTCCTACGTATGGCAGTGTCCCTCATCATCACCAAATACCGCAGTTGTCGTTCCTCTCAGTATAACTTCCTACTTCTTTCGTCTGGCATCTCCCTCCCCTTCCCGGCATCACCTAATACTGCACTTATCGTAGCCTGCCAGCGTTAACTCTCGGCATCGTCTAATACCGCAGTTGTCGTACCCCACGGTATAAATAGCTTGGTCATGTCAGGTCGTCACCGCACCACTCAGGGATATTAATCCCACGTCAGCGAGCACGACAACACGTCACTTGTCCCAGCGGCCCACCGGGTGACGAGGTGAACTGATGAAGGGTGATCAAGGGAGGACATGATGACTGGGAGAGAGTGGTGGAACGGGGGAGATAAATGAGAGAAACAGATAGTAGGTGGGAAAAGGGTGATGCGGGAGTTAACAATAAAGTATAATAGGGAAAATGAAGGATAATTGTTTGATGAATGAGAGTTAGTAGGTGAGAATGAGTAATAAGAGAATAAATAACATAATTTAAAGATTGAGGGAGAAACAGAAGGAAGGATAAGTGAATAATGAAGAATAATAGTGATATATATTGCTAAATCAGTGAAGGAAAATAACGAGAGGTGATAATTAAACAGTGAAGGATAATGAATAAGTGAAGATGAGAGAATGTGTGTGTAAGGAGAACTGATAAAGAGGAAAAATACCGAAGAAAAAGATAGAGGAAATTAAGTCAAATTAATGAAGCTGTACACTATAGATAAGGAAGAATGATGAACGATAGTGAACTGGGATGGTGATCAGTGAATAAGCTATACACAAGAGTAATTACGGCGGAAAATAGTGAATTGAATATCTATGAGACATTATGAGAAAGTGATGTGAATGTGTGAAGAACGGGTTAAGAATGAATGATGGTGAGGGACGGGGAGAATGAATGATGGTGAGACGGGGAGAATGAATGATGGTGAGAATGATAGTGAGAGACGGGGAGAATGATAGTGAGAGGCGGGGAGAAAGGTAGTGAGAGACGGGGAGAATGATAGTGAGAGACGGTGAGAATGATGGTGAGGGACGGGGAGAATGAATGATGGTGAGGGACGGGGAGAATGAATGATGGTGAGGGACGGGGAGAATGATAGTGAGAGACGATGAGAATGATAGTGAGACGGGGAGAATGATAGTGAGAGACGGGGAGAATGGTAGTGAGAGACGGGGAGAATGGTAGTGAGACGGGGAGAATGATAGTGAGACGGGGAGAATGATAGTGAGAGACGATGAGAATGATAGTGAGAGACGGGGAGAATGATAGTGAGAGACGGGGAGAATGATAGTGAGACGGGGAGAATGATAGTGAGAGACGGGGAGAATGATAGACGGGGAGAATGATAGTGAGAGACGATGAGAATGATAGTGAGAGACGGGGAGAATGGTAGTGAGAGACGGGGAGAATGATAGTGAGGCGGGGAGAAAGGTAGTGAGAGACGGGGAGAATGATAGTGAGGCGGGGAGAAAGGTAGTGAGAGACGGGGAGAATGATAGTGAGAGACGGGGAGAATGATAGTGAGAGACGGGGAGAATGATAGTGAGAGACGATGAGAATGATAGTGAGAGGCGGGGAGAAAGGTAGTGAGAGACGGGGAGAATGATAGTGAGACGGGGAGAATGATAGTGAGACGGGGAGAATGATAGTGAGAGACGGGGAGAATGATAGTGAGAGACGATGAGAATGATAGTGAGAGGCGGGGAGAAAGGTAGTGAGAGACGGGGAGAATGATAGTGAGACGGGGAGAATGATAGTGAGAGACTGGTGAAAATGATAGTGAGGGACGGGGAGAATGATAGTGAGAGACGATGAGAATGATAGTGAGACGGGGAGAATGATGGTGAGGGACGGGGAGAATGATAGTGAGAGACGGTGAGAATGATAGTGAGAGACGATGAGAATGATAGTGAGAGACGGGGAGAATGATAGTGA
This sequence comes from Homarus gammarus, assembly GCA_958450375.1. Taxonomy (NCBI): domain Eukaryota; kingdom Metazoa; phylum Arthropoda; class Malacostraca; order Decapoda; family Nephropidae; genus Homarus; species Homarus gammarus. The sequence continues at coordinate 94,779 of CAUDMG010001885.1, forward strand.
GAGACGGGGAGAATGATAGTGAGAGACGGGGAGAATGATAGTGAGAGACGGTGAGAATGATAGTGAGAGACGATGAGAATGATAGTGAGAGACGGGGAGAATGGTAGTGAGAGACGGGGAGAATGGTAGTGAGAGACGGGGAGAATGATAGTGAGACGGGGAGAATGATAGTGAGACGGGGAGAATGATAGTGAGAGACGATGAGAATGATAGTGAGACTGGGAGAATGGTAGTGAGAGACGGGGAGAATGGTAGTGAGAGACGGTGAGAAAGGTAGTGAGACGGGGAGAATGATAGAGAGACTGGGAGAATGATAGTGAGAGGCGGGGAGAATGATAGTGAGAGACGGGGAGAATGATAGCGAGAGACGGGGAGAATGGTAGTGAGAGACGGGGAGAATGATAGTGAAAGACGGGGAGAATGATAGTGAAAGACGGGGAGAATGATAGTGAGAGACGGTGAGACTGATAGTGAGAGACGGGGAGAATGATAGTGAGAGACTGGTGAGACGGGGAGAATGATAGTAAGAGACGGGGAGAATGATAGCGAGAGACGGGGAGAATGGTAGTGAGAGACGGGGAGAATGGTAGTGAGAGACAGGGAGAATGATAGTGAGAGACGGGGAGAATGGTAGTGAGAGACGGGGAGAATGGTAGTGAGAGACGGGGAGAATGGCAGTGAGAGACGGGGAGAATGATAGTGAGAGACGGGGAGAATGGCAGTGGATAGATGAAAGAGGAATAAGAATTGAATTAATAATAATGAAAGGGGAAGAAATGTGAATTGGCGGAAAATTTGAGAGAGAGAGAGAGGGAGAGGGGGAGAGAGAGAGTGAGTTTAATGTCCAAAAATAGTTCCTACGAGCCTAATAATTCTCAAGTTATGGCGTCTTTCACAAGATCATACCTGCGGGTTATACTCCAGTATACTACCGCCATATATCATCATACTCGTTATAAAACACAGGTAGTTACAATCATTTACGAGGTCTTGAAGTACCAGCAGTGTATAAGTGTAGTCTAATAAGGGTTTTAGCTTATATGTAAAAAAAAAAAACAATAATATACTGGAGCCATTTGTTGTGCGTTAAATACCTTAATATCGTTATAAGTTTCGCATTTAACGAGGTAGCAAGTGTAAATTTCCCCCTCCCCCCTCCCCCTCTCCCTCTCCACCCCCCTTCCTCCTCCACCCCCTCATGAATTTCCATATTTAGTCTCCATTGAACTCCAGGATAAACGACGAGTAAATATTTGCCTGAAAGAAATGCATTTATAAATCAGGTTTCCCGCCAGAAAATATTAAGCGTCGTCTGTTAGATTTAGCGCCGTTGTCCCTTAGTAAACAATGAGGCAGCTTGGTCTCTTCTTTTTTTTTGGCGGGAAATAAACAACGAGACGATGTGTGCGAATTCAGAGAAGGTGATAGGCTTTTGTTTTTCATCATCATCCATTGTTTATTCAATCATTTATACATTCATTTCAAGGAACGAAGTAAAATAATACACATACACCCTATCACCTAACCCGGAGCATATAATACACATACACCCTATCACCTAACCCGGAGCATATAATACACATACCCTATCACCTAACCCGGAGCATATAATACACATACACCCTATCACCTAACCCGGAGCATATAATACACATACACCCTATCACCTAACCCGGAGCATATAATACACATACACCCTATCACCTAACCCGGAGCATATAATACACATACACCCTATCACCTAACCCGGAGCATATAATACACATACACCCTATCACCTAACCCGGAGCATATAAGAGCATATAATATAAACTAATGCTATGTAATGAAACAATAATAAAGAGAGAGAGAAAATCGCAGAGGTATCCATTAAAGTTGGAACCGTCAGTATAAGATATATGTCGGGTCTTGCCATCTAATCCAGGGCGTGTGATCGGGCATAGGCTGGAGGAGATGGAGTATACACAAGGAATTTTGGGGCGATATATCAGCTTAGACACTCCTCTTGCCTACCATTGATTAGCCCTCCCAGCCCTCCTCTTACCACTACCAGCCCCACCCTCCTACCACCACCAGCCCCCCCTCACACCACTACCAGCCCCCTCCTACCACTACCAGCCCCCCCTCCTACCACTACCAGCCCCCCTCCTACCACTACCAGCCCCCCTCCTACCACTACCAGCCCCCCCATCTACCACCACCAGCCCCCTCCTACCACTACCAGCCCCCCCTCCTACCACCACCAGCCCCCTCCTACCACCACCAGCCCTCCTCCCACCACTACCAGCCCCCCCTATCACCACCAGCCCTCCTCCCACCACCACCAGCCCCCTCCTACCACCACCAGCCCCCTCCTACCACCACCAGCCCTCCTCCCACCACTACCAGCCCCCCTCCTACCACCACCAGCCCCCCTCACACCACTACCAGCCCCCTCCTACCATCACCACCACCACCCCCCTCCTACCACCACCACCCCCCTTACCACCACCACCACCCCCCTTACCACCACCACCCCCCCTTACCACCACCACCCCCCTTACCACCACCACCCCTCCTACCACCACCAGCCCTCCTCCCACCACCACCACCCCCTCTACCACCACCAACCCCCCTCCTACCACCACCCCCCCTCCGACCACCACCACTCCCCCTACCACCACCACTCCCCCTACCACCACCACCCCCTCTACCACCACCAGCCCTCCTCCCACCACCAGCCCTCCTCCCACCACCACCCCCCCCCTCCTACCACCACCAGTCCCCCTCCTACCACCACCAGCCCCCTTACCACCACCAGCCCCCTTACCACCACCACCCCCCCTACCACCACCAGTCCTCCTCCCACCACCACCCCCCTCCTTCCACCACCACCACCCCTCCCACCACCACCACCCCCCCTACCACCACCAGCCCTCCTCCCACCACCAGTCCTCCTCCCACCACCAGTCCTCCTCCTACCACCCTGTACTAGTACGGGGCGAGAATTTTATTTGGCATAAGATGGTGTTATGAGATACTGTACTGACTTGTTTCTTTGTTGCCTGTGTGTGTGTGTGTGTGTGTGTGTGTGTGTGTGTGTGCATACGTATATGTATTTATGTATTTTTGTGTGTGTATATCTTTGTACTTACGTATCTTTCTGTTATAATGTTATTTTATATATACATGTGTATGTGTTTATGATGTGTTTAATGTAACAACAAATATACCTAATAAGAACTTCTCAAAGACATAAATATTCTTTAAGTTGTGACCTAAATCCATCATATTATCACTAACACACTTTCTGGTCCGTTAATCATTCGAAAGAAAATAAAATTGAAAGAAATAAAAGTCAGCCTAATTATTAATAATGGTTTATCCTTGACCAGAAAAGTTCGTCCAAATTTATGATGGTCATTAATTAATTGTCAATTCCGCCGCCTAAAAAATAACTTACTGTTAGCTGATATTGGAGCCCAAAAATTAGAGTGCAAAATGTAGGAGTCATTACAGACAGACAGACACACGAGACGAACATTTATAATTCCATTTACAGGTTTTTCCTTTTTATTTTTAGTTATGTTGAATAGTGTTAGTTATATGCCGTATAAAACGTGGGTTATGCTAATGACAACTGGGGTATTGTGGTCATTGTTACTGTAAACTACACAGTATGCTTTTCCCAAACACAGAATTAAAATATTTTAAGTTTTAATTTTTTTTAAATTTCTTTGTTAAGAAGAGTGGCGGGTTATGACGGCACACGAGGCTGAAGCATCAGGCAGCGTGCTTGACGCGGCCCCGAATTTAGCTAACCAGAAAGCTTGAATGGCAAACTTCTTTGATTAAATAAAACAAGGTACACAAACTGACAATGTCTGTTTCATTTTACGTTTTATAAGCGCTGAAGCAAATATTGTTTTGCGATCTTTTTTTTTAAACAGGGAAAAATATACTGTTATTGATATTGATATTGAAACAGTTTATTTAGCCAGAAAAACACAGATACAGAGTGGACACTAATAACAATATTAATATGGCTGAGCCGAGTGAGAGCCTGAGCTCTCCTAGTGGCACCTGATATATACTGTACATTTATATCAAGGAATTATTATAGAACCTTTAATATCGTCTGGAATAGTACACGTAACAACGTAACATGGTGTTAGTAGATACATATTTTACAGTGGAGTTGATATACATTAATCTGATAAGTGAGGGAAGCAGTACAACGTGGGTTGTGTTAGGGTGAAACAAGGGGACAGAACAGTCAGTATCATGTCTTGGCGGCAAATATATAATTATTGCCATGGTAATTTCTAGCTACGTGACAATATATGATATAATGGTTTTGATGGCACAGTAAAGGCAAGAGTATAAGAATAAGTGTTCCAAAAATATTAATACTTAGACAATAGATAATTTTTTAGGAGATGATTTAAAGGAAGGGAGAGTAGTCTTTATGTTTCTGAAGCAGCCTAAAGTACCGAGCGTGTAAGTGTAATGTTAATAAAGCTATATTAAGGCTCCCCTAAAATAGAATTAACCTGAGGTGCTAAGTAATATTAATCGGCTCCTGTATATGAAGTCATTCATTAACGTCTTTATACAACAACCATAAAGCCACCTTCTACATCAACCAATCATCCTAAACAATAAACTAAGATTAAAATAACATGCATGATGTTCACCCTCCTCTCGCTGTTATATATTTTTTTAACACCTCCCCGTTTATTGTGTGTCATAGCTGGCTAAAGCCTCTCCTCTGTTACCCGCCGCACGTCAGGGGGGGTCCATGCATCTTCTCCCTCTAGCCTCGTATAAATATTTCGCCCACCGTACTACCTAGGAAGGGGATACCAGCATAAATCAAAATTTGCGTCGTGAATTTTGAGTTAAGGCTTCATTTTTCACTAAATTAGACATGAATAGCGATGACGGGGGATATTACAATATTTTTCACTCTGAGGTAGAGTTATTTTACAGGAGGTGATGCTGTGTAAAATTGTTTTGTTTTTTTCCCTGGGATAAAAATACTTTGATAGTAGGTCAGGATAATTGATATATTTTTTTTTATCAGACAATTGTATGGTTATTGTTAAGTGATTTTGTTAACACATATTTATCGTTATTTAAAGACTTGTTTACTTAAGAATCAGCTATAAAAAATCGATTTCAAAATTAAAGTAAGCAATCAAGGGAAAAATAATTACAGATGTTTATGCAATTTAACTGAAAAAAAGAGACACCTTGATATAAATAAAGACAATAAGATATAATAAATTGAATAATATAACATTATAGAAATAAATATTAATGTGTTTAAAGGGCGTAACATCACCTGCCTCTTCGTTCACATCCGCCTCATACCAGGTACTGAATAACCTAACCTAACTTAACCTAACCTAACCTAACCTAACCTAACCTAACCTTAACCATTCTATAAAAGGAACCACCTCTCAAACCAAGATGGCGGACGGTTAGGTATTTGACCCAATGAATTAATAGATAACTCTTACACAAAACTTTGTTGATGTATTTCAGTTTCTTTCTTTCTTTCTTTGATCTTTATTTTATTTCTTTCTTCCTTTCTTTTCTCTTTATTATATTTCTTCCTTTCTTTGCCCTTTCTTTCTTTCTTAATATATTTCTTTCTTTCTTTGCTCTTTATTATATTTCTTTCTTTCTTTCTTTAACCAGCAACACACTATAACACAATCGCTATGTTTTAACACACAATTAATCCTACGAGAAACAAACACACACAAACAAACACGAGATATTGTATGTTTTATTCGTCATTGTTAAGAGGTCAGGTATTATTCCGGTATAAACCAACATTACATCACAGCTTGGCATAAATAATAGACTGTAGTATATGATTAAAATGAATGACAAAAAAGTTAATAATCATAATGTAATGGAGTTGAAACGTAGATAATGAGTTTGATATTTTTAGAAATGGAAAGATATGAAAAATTACTGTTTGTGACTTGTAGAGTTGGCTGTAAAGTGTAGGTTTTTTTAATACACGGTTTTATTTTTTTTTATTTTTTTTTTGCCCTATTTTTTGGGTGTAAATATTTATGGGTGATTTTGCTATTTTTTCTACGTGTTTTTATTGGTAATTTTTTTTTTTTTAATTTATTTTTTATAGGTAATTTTTTTTTTGCGTGTTTTCATAGGTACTTTTACTATTTTTTACACATATTTATAGGTAATTTTGCTATTTTTTACACATTTTTATAGGAAATTTGGCTATTTTTTACACATTTTTATAGGTAATTTTGCTATTTTTTAACACTAGTCATTTAATTTCTGCTTTTAATATGATGATGTTTTAATGTATTACTGTTAACACCTAAGGTCTTTAACCCTTTGAGTACGATAACCCTTTGAGTACGATAACCCTTTGAGTATGATGACTTAACCCTTTGAGTACGATAACCCTTTGAGTACGATAACAATCCTTCGAGTATGATAGCTTAACCCTTTGAGTACGATGATTTAACCTTTAGATCATGATTACTTAACCCCTTAAGTATGATGACTTAACCCCGTTATTCTGTTATCGTACTCAAGAGGTTAAGTCATCATACTAAAAGGGTTAAGTAATCGTGTTCTAAAGGTTAAGTCATCGTACTCAAAGGGTTAAGTTATCATACTCAAGGGGTTAAATTATCTTGTTCCAAAGGTTAAGTTATCGTAATCAAAGGGCTAAGTTATCGTATTCAATGGTTAAAGCCATCGTATTCAAGGGGTAAAGTCATCGTTCTCAAAGGGTTAAGTTATCGTACTCGTAGGGAAAAGTTATCGTACTCAAGGGTAAAGTTATCGTACTCAAGGGTAAAGCTATCGTATTCAAAAGGTTAAATCATCGTGCTCAAATGGTTATCGTATTCAAGGGGTTAAGTCAACGGACTGAAAGGGTCAAGTCGTCGTGGTCAACCTAACTTAACGGTAAACTTCCCTAGCCTAACTAAAGGAAACACATCAGTGCTGACCTGACTTGACCTGATTTGACCTTGCTTGACCTCATTTGACTTTGCTTGACCTGACCTGACCTGACCCCAAAAATGATATATGATGTCTGGAATGTTTCTGATCACTTCTTCCTCACCGAAAAAAAAAAAAAAACCTGAAGAGTTCGTTCGCATGAGATTTCCTTTGCATTTTCTAATATCCTAATTTGCATTTCGTCACCAATGTGTTTGGAAGGTTTCTTTCACTCTTTCTCTCACTCACACACTCTCACACTTTCTTCGTTCTTTCTTTCTTTTTTTTTTCTCTCTCTCTCTCTCTCTCTCTCTCCTCTCCTCTCCTCTCTCTCTCCTCTCCCCTCCTCTCCTCTCCTCTCCTCTGTCTGTCTGCCTGTCACCAACACAAGCCACGTAATTAACGATGTGTTTGTCAGATGTCTGTCAGTCTCCATAATTAAGGTAATTTATTCAAGAGACAAGGATCACACACACACACACACACACACACACAGGTACATATATACACACACACACACACAGGTACATATATCACACACACACACACACAGGTACATATATGCACAGTCACACACACACACACACAGGTACATATATGCACAGTCACTCACACACACACACACACACAGGTACACACACACACACACACACACACACACAGGTACATATAGACACACACACACACACACACATACATACATACATACATACAAGTACATATGCACAGACACACACACACACACACAAACACAGGTATTTTCACTGCCACATACATATTGATACACACACGCACAGGCACATACACACGGAGATTCACACACACACACACACACACACACACACACACACAGGTACATATACACACACACACAGGTACATATATGCACAGTCACACACACACACACACAGGTACATATATGCACAGTCACACACACACACACACAGGTACATATATGCACAGTCACTCACACACACACACACACACACACACAGGTACACTCACACACACACACACACACACACACACACACACACAGGTACATATAGACACACACACACACACACACACATACATACATACATACAAGTACATATGCACAGACACACACACACACACAAACACAGGTATTTTCACTGCCACATACATATTGATACACACACGCACAGGCACATACACACGGAGATTCACACACACACACACACACACACATGGGAGTCAAGATAATAAAAGATTATGAGCTGCTATAAAGATCAACCAAAGGCCAATACATCTGTTAATATTCACCTACAAGACGAGAGGCCGGTGTTTATCTGCTAGTGCAAATTATGGGGTAGATACTGTAAGGCCTCGTGGTCGGTGTCTCATGAATAATAAAGAAGTGATATCAAGTCGAGGCTACGATACTTTTTTATATTTTTTTCTGTTTCGTCTTTTTTGCTGAGGAAATTATAGGTATTCGATAACGTTTTATTTTATTTTTGATAGAAGTTACCTTATATTCATTCGTGGGTAAGACCTATATACAATTTATATGGAGAGAGAGAGAGAGAGAGAGAGAGAGAGAGAGAGAGAGAGCTTGTGTATGAGTGTCTCAAAGAAAATTTCCCGAGGGGGAGTTGAAATTGGATGTAAGGAACATTATTCCCAGTAAGACAGCGTTCCTGGCACTGTCATGAGGTAATGTGGAGTTATGTGTACAGTATATGTCTCCCTCCCTTCCTCCCTCTTTCCTTCCCTCCCTCCCTCCCTCCCTCCCTCCCTTCCTGTCTCCAACTACATCTTGATAGGAGGAGGAGGAGGAAAAGCAAGAGGAGAAGAGGAAGGAGGAGGAGGAGGGACTGAAATAAAAATGTTTGTAGGAAGAGAATGAAATATGTATAAACGTAATAGAAATAATGCCAATAAATGTGTAAATGAGTTGAAAAGACAAAAAACAATAATACATACATACATACATACTATACATACATACATATACATATTTTATACACATGTATATTTATGGCCTATTAGATAAGTATGTTACCGCGTATTGTATTACAGAAGTTATTAATAGTGTGGCTTTCATGTTTACACACACACACACACACACACACACACACACACACACACACACACACACACCACCACAGCACACACACACACACACCACCACAGACACACACACACACACACACACACACACCACCACAGCACACACACACACACACACCACACACACACACACACACACACACACACACACACACACACCACCACAGCACACACACACACACACCACCACAACACACACACACACACACCACAACACACACACACACACACACCACAACACCTTAATGACACAGGTAGGGAAAAAATAGAATTCTACTAGGACTATTATCTTCCTCACAGCCACTACTCCTCATAATGAGTGTGAGGTATGAGAGACACTTGAGTTAGGTCCTCCTCAGCCTTGTCTTGTGAGGATGGTCTACCTCATTCTCGTGGGGGGGGGGGGGGGAAGAGGTGAGAGGTGAAATTTGTTGTCATCTATTTTGTCTTTCATTATTTTCTTCTCCTTCTCTTTACTCTCTTGTCTTTTTTCTCCTCTCTCTTCTCTTTCTCTTTTCTCTCTCTCTCTCTCTCTCTCTCTCTCTCTCTCTCTCTCCTTCAAATGAGAGATACAGGTGAGACTTGAGTGAGAGTCCTCTTGAAGCATCTCTTTATCGTCGACTTTGATGTGGAAGAGAGGCTGAGATAGATAGATGGGACACAAAGAGATGAGAGAGAGGAGAGAAAGAGAGACGAGAGAGATAGACTGACTTTGAAGTACGAAATTGAGTGAAAGAAGATGCTGATAACTGGAAGTGGAGGAGGGAGACATAGAGAGAATGACATATGAGGCGTAGAGAGAGAGAGAGAGAGAGAGAGAGAGAGAGAGAGAGAGAGAGAGAGAGAGAGAGATTTGGGAGCTTGAAAGGTGAGCGTGAAAGAGCGCGACACTTTGATGAATGAGGGGAAATAGACTCTAATGCAGGGAAGAGAGAGAGAGAGAGGTAGGTAGGTCCATGAAAGAATAAGAAAAAGCATAAATCCTAAGAGCCAGCAACAAAGCTCCTCCTCTCCCTTTCCCTTCATCCTCCACTCCCTCTTCCTCCTTCCCCTTTCTTCCCCACCTACTCTCCCTTTTTCCCCCTTACTTTTTCCCTTCCTCCCCTCCCTTCCTTTCCCACCTACTCTCCCTTCCTCCTCCACCTACTCTTCCTTCCTCTCCCTACCTCCCCCTACTTTTTTTCCTTCCTCCCCTCCCTTCCTCCCCCTCCTACTCTCCCTTCCTCCCCCACCTACTCTCCCTTCCTCCCCCACCTACTCTCGCTTCCTCCCCCTCCTACTCTCCCTTCCTCCCCCACCTACTCTCCCTTCCTCCCCCACCTACTCTCGCTTCCTCCCCCACCTACTCTCCCTTCCTCCCCCACCTACTCTCCCTTCCTCCCCCACCTACTCTCGCTTCCTCCCCCACCTACTCTCGCTTCCTCCCCCACCTACTCTCGCTTCCTCCCCACCTACTCTCCCTTCCTCCCCCACCTACTCTCCCTTCCTCCCCCTCCTACTCTCCCTTCCTCCCCCACCTACTCTCCCTTCCTCCCCCACCTACTCTCCCTACCTCCCCACCTACTCTCCCTTCCTCCCCCACCTACTCTCCCTTCCTCCCCACCTACTCTCCCTTCCTCCCCCACCTACTCTCGCTTCCTCCCCCACCTACTCTCGCTTCCTCCCCACCTACTCTCCCTTCCTCCCCCACCTACTCTCCCTTCCTCCCCCTCCTACTCTCCCTTCCTCCCCCACCTACTCTCCCTTCCTCCCCACCTACTCTCCCTACCTCCCCACCTACTCTCCCTTCCTCCCCCACCTACTCTCCCTTCCTCCCCACCTACTCTCCCTTCCTCCCCCACCTACTCTCCCTTCCTTCCCACCTACTCTCCCTTCCTCCCCCACCTACTCTCCCTTCCTCCCCCACCTACTCTCCCTTCCTCCCCCACCTACTCTCCCTACCTCCCCACCTACTCTCCCTACCTCCCCCACCTACTCTCCCTTCCTCCCCCACCTACTCTCCCTTCCTCCCCCTCCTACTCTCCCTTCCTCTCTTGCGATAACAGGGTAGGGCGTGGCTTGTGGTGCCCTGGGGGTTGTGTGAGGTCATGCACGGTGTCTGGCAGGTGAAGGAAAGGGAAGGGAAAAATCTGCTGTAGTCTCTCCCTTGAAACGAGTCTTGAGAAGTGTCCCCCCCTGAATCACCCTGAAAATTAGAGGGATGGGCAACTTATGGTCTTTTCAGCGCCTTAATCTGGCCGAATTTTATTATTTTTATTTTCTTGGCGGGAGGGAAGGAGGGAGAGAGAGGGGGGAGGGAGGGAGGGGGAGGGGAGGGACGGATTGGTGGTTGGAACGACAAAGAGTAAAGGGAGGAAGGGGGAGAGGGGGAGGGGAGGGAGGGATTGTTGGTTGGGACGACAAAGAGTAAAGGGATGGAGAGGGGGAGGGAGGGAGGGAGGGAAGGAATGAATGAATGAATGCTGGGAGGAGGGAGGGATTTGTGTTGGGGGACAAAGTGTAAAGGGAGGGAGAGAGAGGTAGGGAGGGGATGAGGAGGGATGGTGGAGGCAGGAAGAGAGGGGGGAACAGGATGATGGAGGAGAGAGAGGGAGGGGATGATGAAGAGAGGAAGGAAGGGAGGGTGGGAATGATAGAGGAAGGGAGGGACGAAGAAAATGATGGAGGGGACAAAGAGGGGGTGAGAATGGGGGGGTGGGGGGTGATGGGGGATAGGTAGGGGGAATGGTGTAAAAGGGAGGGGGGAGGGAAAGAAGGACTGTTTTTTACTTGTTTTTCTCTTTGTTTACTTACACGAGAGGGTATTAATGGTTATAATGGTTTATTATCGTTTCTCTTTTGTTTTTTAATTCTGTGTAAATTGTATTGAGCAAACTGGACCCTAACATGTGTGTGTGAGTATTTATGTGCACACACACACACACACACACACACACACATTTAAACATCTACACAATCTCAACACTACACATACACACAAACACAACACACACTAACGTCCAAGCCAAGAAACACAAATGAAAAAAGCCGTCGACACACACATGCAACACTCAGAAATCCCCCCAGATAAAACAGCATAGCAGTAGACACGGAAACGCACACACATGCACGCAGACACTCACACATAGACACACACACACAGACACACCCACACACACCCACACCCACACACACCCACACCCACACACACCCACACACATATATATATATATATATATATATATATATATATATATATATATACATATATACACACACAGTAGTACGTTGCTGTCACTCGGAAGCGAGTATGACGATCGTCCAGCTATGAGACAATGATATGAGTTATTAAGGATGTCACCTTCGTTGGTGAGCTCTGAGGTGACTAGAGAGGCCGATACGGGACCGACAGGGTCGTCCACAGATGTTGCACGTGTGGAGGGCTACATCTAGTGTGGGAGGGGCAGCGTCTTTCCGGCGTTGGCGCTTGGTATGCAGTCGGGCTAACTCGAACCATTGAAACCTTCTCGCGGTGCTCCTCCAAGCGTTACGGTGTGGAGTAATCGTCTCCCAGGTGAGGAGGTTGATTTGACACTTTTTCAGGTTTGTCTTAAGACTATCCCTATACCTTTTCAGTTGCCCGCCAGCGTTACGCTTGCTATTCGTTAGGTGACTGTAAAGTAGCTGCTGTCGTCCATGCAGATAACATGACCAGTCCAACGTAGTTGTTCATGAATAATGGTAGCGTCGATGTTCCTACATTTGGTGTCAGCGAGAATACTGACATTTGTTCTCTTGTCTTCCCATCGAACTCGGAGGATGGAACGTAGACTATGTTGGTGAAAGTTTTCAAGTACCTTGAGGTGCCTCCTGTATGAGACCCGTGTTTCGCTGCCATACAGCAGAGTGGGGAGGACCACTGCTCGATATATGTGCCACTTTGTAGATAATTTCAGCTCCCTACAGCTGAAGACACGAGTACGGAGTCTGCCAAAGGCTTGATATGCACATCTGATCCGATGCTGGATCTCTTCATGGATGTCCGCGGTGGTGGACAGGTGAGAGCCGATATACTGAAAACTGGATGGATGGTGGAGGTATGCATACACATCTGCGTAGGTGTTCAGGATCTCCTGTAGGTCGCGTTCAGTGTGAACGACGAGGGTGAGGTCGTCTGCATACTGAAGTTCAGTGATGGAATCGGCCGACACCTTTGTTCCTGCCTGGAGTCGTCTTATGTTGAAAAGACCCTTCATCCGGTACTAGATGTCCATCCCGCCAACTAAATTGGCACTGGCATGCGAAAGGAAGACAACCAAGAAAATTGAAAAAGAGTTGGTGCCAGCACACATCCGTGTTTTACCCCCGTTTGAATGAGTAAGAACTCAGACTGGGTGCCATTGTGCAGGACACTGTCGTTCATGCCATCGTGGAGTTGCCTCACAATGGCAATGATTTTCGGTGGGCAGCCAAAACGGCTGAAAGTCCACCAGAGGGCTTCCCTGTTGACCGAGTCGAAGGCCTTGGTTAGGTCGATGGGAGTCATGTACAGGTCACGACGCTGATCTCTGCTCTTTTCCTGTGTCTGGCGGGCAGCAAAGATCATGTCAGTGGTGCCACGTAATGGTCTTAAAGCCACATTGAGATTCTGAGAGGAAGTTTTCCGCCTCAGGAAGAAGTCTGTTTAGGAGGATTCGAGCGATAATGTTGTCAGCTACGGACAGCAGTGAGATCCCACGGTAGTTGCCACAGTCTGACTGACCGGTGTCCCTTGTTCTAATAAAGATTGACGATGGAGGCGTCTTTAAGAGCTTGGCGGATTTCCTCCTCCCATATATGCTCCAGGAGAAAGTGGAGACGGCTGGTAAGCAGAGGTCCTCGTGCTTTTTACACATCGGCTGGGATTTCATCAGGCCCTGAGGCTGTTATTTTTCATCTGCTTGATGACAGTAGCTACCTCATCCAGGGATGGAGGATAACTGAGGTGGGTCAACTCTGGGGCTGAGGATTCTGCTGGGTAGTCAGGACATCCACATCGGTGTTTTGGTTGAGCAGCGAATGGTACTGCTCTTTCCAGCACTAACTGATGCTTTCTTCATCTTTAATTAGGGAGTTACCATCGGATGAGCGGAGGGGGGGGGGGGGGGGCATGCCGTCAGTAGTTGGGCCATATATTGTTTTAGTGGAATTGAAAAATTCACGCATCTTGTGTTAATCCCTAGGCTTTCGCATTTCACACACTATATATTTCCACCATTCGTTCATAAGGTTGTGAAGCTCGTGCTGGACCTCCTCTTGCTTCTCGTGGGAGGTATCAGCTTTGGCCCGAGACTTTGGGTTGTTCTGCCAGTCTGTGAGAGCAGCACGTTTACTATTGATGAGTTATTCGATTTCCGGGTCGTTTTCATCAAACCAATCCTGTTATATATATATATATATATATATATATATATATATATATATATATATATATATATATATATATATATATATATATATATATATATATATATATATATCTTGATAAAATCACACGGGAAAATGGAAACAACGGAGTACCTTAGCTTTCGTCTTTATCCACGTTTCCATTGTGGATTTACATGAAATATATATATATATATATATATATATATATATATATTATATATATATATATATATATATATATATATATATATATATATATATATATATATATATATAGCTCATGGTCTCATTGCAGGTTTTTGTGATTACAGCCTTGATGGGATCCCATTCGGCACTGGGATTTTGGTTGCTTGTTGTTGGATTGCTTATTAGTCCGTCGTTGAGGTGATCTCTGAAAGCATGTGCTACTGCTGATCCTCCAGCGGCTTGGTGTTTATGCCTCTTCTGGGGACTTGTTGCCTTTGCTGTTTTAGGGTGAAGCGACGAACCGATGATCAGTGTCGCAGTGGTCTGAGCTACACATGGCTCGGGTGATGAGGACATTTCGGCGATCTCTTTCTCTGACGATGATGTAGTCAATGATATACCAACGTTTGGATTGTGAGTGTTGCCAAGAACCCTTGAATTTGTCGGCCTGCCGAAACAAGGTATGAGTGATAGTTAGGTTGTGTTCAGCACACTTGCTGAGAAGGAGTAGGCCGTTAGGATTACACTTGCCTACTCCGTTTCTCCCTATGGTTCCCTGCCTTATGTCAGCATCTTTGCAAACTCTGACATTGAAGTCACCACCTTATCTTCTCTGGGGATAGAAGTTAGCACTGTCAGGGTAGGCATAAAAGGCCTCCTTGATTTCATTTTCTGCTTCCAGTGTTGGGGCGTATGCACTGACGAAGAAGGCATGATATGTGTGATCCTTTGGGACTCGGAGTGTCAAAAGGTGCTCCTTGATCCCAACAAGCATTTCAGTTAGACTGTGTAGGATGGATTGGCGAATGGGAAAGCCAATTCCGTAAATGCAGTTTCTCTCCGCAGCAGGCTTATTCTTCTAGAAGAAGGTGTAGCTGGACCCCCATTCTGTGAGTCGACCTTCGTCTGGGAGCCGGTACTCACTAATGGCTGCTATGGCCACAAGGGCGGTTCTTCTTTCTGGACGCTCATTTGTGCCAGTATCCAGAAGGGTCATGATATTCATGCAGCGACCATAAGAGGTCGTATATTTTGTTTTTGCTTTGATCTGTGATTATGATTATGTTTTCGACTGCATGAGGATTACCTTAGTGGTGCGGTTGTCCAATCAGCTTGTCTTTTTAGGCAAGCTATATTTAGGGTACCTTTTCTAGCCCTGTCTCCATGCGGGGTGAACAGAGTCCCTCCTGGGAGGGGCTGCTCAGTCGCACAGACAGGACCGGATAACACTGCTGCTTAGATCCCAGTGCATAAACGACCATCTTATCTATGATGCCCATGTGCAAAGTTGTGACTAAAGACTCCCAGCAGTCATCTCTGTTTGTACGCCTGGGCGGACCAGCATTTTAGTTAAAGGTCCGTGTAGGTAATATTCCTACAGATCCTAAAAAAAAAAAAAAAAAAATCGCCATTCATCTGTCGCCATAGGACTTAGGTAAGGTTTAAGGGTTTTGTTGATGATGAGATATATGATAAGCTGGATGATGGCTGTGCGTGAGTTGATTTATGTGGTGAGGCAGGAGTGCAGGCTGCAACCACACATTTTGGCTCTCCCTTTTCCTGATCCAGTGGTGCAGGTAGTTGCAACGGCTGGAGAGAGGACGAGTTGCAATGGACTGCCGGTAGCCCCATTTGTTGGGTTTCGCCTTAGTAGCCTGTCCATCTTGCATTGCCTTCATCCTCCGGTGTAGTCGTTAGGTTCTCATTTTGGTCACCTCTTCCGTCTGTACCGCCGTTGGGGTCTTGTTGGAGCTCTATAAGCATGTCTGCCTGATGTGGTCCTCCACCACAGATTTTTCGTTCAGGGTTTACTCCCGTAGCCTTATACCTACCAAGGTTAATCCACAAGGCAGCGGGGCAGTGGTTGGTAGGCGCCATGGCGTGTCCACATGCAAGTGGGCCCATGCGTCGTCACTCTGGGGCCCACTGCTGGTCCGAGATGCCCTACCGGTCTAGCCTGGGCTCATTAAGCGACCAGTTACTGTGTGTTGCTACGAGGAGGCACAGTAGGAGTCAAGATGAAGAGGCTGTGTACTGGCAGGGGAAGACTTAAGCAAGGTTGTTTTCCTGTTCACCACGAAGGCTAGCCAGAGGCGGTAGCTGAAAGTGAGAGGAAGCAAGCAAGGTTCTTCATTGTTTTGTTTAAGTGGGTTTTTGCGTGCATGTGTGTGTATTTGAACTGTAATAATAATGATAATAAATACGGCTTATTGAGCGAAATATCAGCCAAAGCCTGAAAATTCACAATGGACAGAAATTATACAAATTACGTTAGGATATATTCAGGAGTAGGTCTTTTAACAAACATTTTCAATGCAAAAAAAAAATAGGAGGAAACACGGGGTAAACACACAAGTTAACTAGAGTCTGATGGTTTCCCCTGTTGCTGCTGTGGCGTAATCGTGTGTAATAATAATAATAATAATAATAATAATATTAATATTAATAATACTACTTCTAATAATAATCGGTTTATTGAGATAACAGGGTAACAAAAAGGTTGACAATGTACAATAAACAGAGATGAGAAGTTACAGATGGTGAAATTGGGGAGCGAGTCACTTGATTGACAAAAACTTTTGGTACAAAACGATAAGAAACATATATTTTTTTAAGGGGATTAGCCCACCCGGGCACAGGTCCCTGACCCACATCAAGGCCCGGGTGGCGAAACTGTAATAATAATAATAATTTATAGTAAATAAAGTTTATAATAAAAAGTAAAATATAATATTAATGGTAATAATAATAATAACAACAACAACACCACTGTGATAATAATAATAATAAATACAAAGAAATACAAGAATGAAAAAAAATCAATGGTGAGAAACGCTATATGTATGTCGTGTTGTCATGTAAGAGAAACAATTGAGACCCACCAATTGTGTTTAAATGAGGCAGAAAGTCAGATCACCAACCTGGGACTTGGCCACAATTTTCGTGATGCCATATGGCAGCAGGGTCTACCATTAGACAACACATTATGCTTCCAATATCTTCCCAGGCGGTAGTACCTCCCTGTTTGATAGCTGCTCACTACCTACTACCAGTAGTGAAAATATATATTAACTACAGATCTGGTACTGGTACTTGATATTGGCACCAACAAATTCTTAAACACGGTTCAGATATATATATATATATATATATATATATATATATATATATATATATATATATATATTATGTAAATCCACAATGTAAACGTGGATAAGATAATCTTGATAAAATCACACGGGAAAATGGAAACAACGGAGTACCTTAGCTTTCGTCTTTATTCAAGACATCTTCAGAGGCAACTGGATTACATGGACAGAGAGAGGCTTAAATATACAGGGTGACCTAAAAAACATGAGGTCAGGTCAAAATGATGACATCCACTAATCCCCACACCAACACACACGTAGAGGAGCTTAAGAGAAGGGTGGTGACGTGACTAGTCAAGTCAGGTCAGAAAAAAAGGGGACCCACAAAATAACTATCATACATCTAGATCAAAGGTTTTTAAAGCATTTTTAACCTTGGGCCACTGACAAATAAATTTATGTAACATATTATCGGTTTTGAACTGACCATCACTAAGGTTTATTGATTTTAATTCCTTAATCAAACTAGCTTCAACAAGAAGTCTTTCTGTGACACAAGATGATTTGAAAATTTCTAAGCTTTTTTCCCAAGCAATGGGGTGATTATTATTCCTAACATGAACGAACAAGGCACTGCTTTCAGATGCAGTTCTAATATTATACTTATGTTGTTTGATTCTAAGCTGCAGTGTTTTTCCTGTCTGACCTACATAATTACAATTACATTTGCTACATGGAATACAATAAACACTACCATTTACATTCAAACTTGGGCTATTCCTTATTAACATATTAGTAATGGTTGGGTCATACTTGAAAACAACATTAATATTTAGAAGCTTGAGGGACCGAACTAACGGGACAAATTCATTACGATAGGGCAGAGTCAAAATATTCTTAAGTGTAGGAACTTGTCTGGTTTGAGAGGAATGAAAGGATTTTTTAGCCCTATTAAAACAACGATCAACAAACACAGAAGGGTACCCAAGTTTATGTGCAATAGAACGAATGTGTTTCAATTCATCGTCAATAAATTCAGAGTCACAAATACGCAGACATCTTAGGAACATAACAGAAAAAACTGACATTTTGGTAGACTCAAGGTGATTCGATAAAAAGTGAATGAAACTGTCTACCTGTGTGGGCTTTCTATATACCTTGAATTTATAGTTTTGGCCATTTCTCATGATAAGCATATCAAGAAATGGAAGGGATTCATTTATTTCTCTTTCAATTTTGAACGTGATACTAGGGACAATATTATTAAGTTTGTCTAAAAATTCAAATGGGTCACTGTTCTTTGTCTTTGGCCTAGAAACAGTGACCCATTGGAATTTTTAGACAAGCTTAATGATATTGTCCCAAGTATCACATTCAAAATTGAAAGAGAAATAAATGGATCCCTTCCATTTCTTGATATGCTTATCATGAGAAATGGCCAAAACTACAAATTTAAGGTATACAGAAAGCCCACACAGGTAGACAGTTTCATTCACTTTTTATCGAATCACCTGGAGTCTACCAAAATGTCAGTTTTTTTCTGCTATGTTCTTAAGATGTCTGCGTATTTGTGACTCTGAATTTATTGACGATGAATTGAAACATTCGTTCCATTGCACAGAAATTCGGGTACCCTTCTGTGTTTGTTGATCGTTGTTTTAAAAGGGCTAAACAATCCTTTCATTCCTCTCAAACCAGACAAGTTCCTACACTTAAGAATATTTTGACTCTGCCCTATCGTAATGAATTTGTCCCGTTAGTTCGGTCCCTCAAGCTTCTAAATATTAATGTTGTTTTCAAGTATGACTCAACCATTACCAATATGTTAATAAGGAATAGCCCAAGTTTGAATGTAAATGGAAGTGTTTATTGTATTCCATGTAGCAAATGTAATTGTAATTATGTAGGACAGACAGGAAAAACACTGCAGCTCAGAATCAAACAACATAAGTATAATATCAGAACAGCATCTGAAAGCAGTGCCTTGTTCGTTCATGTAAGGAATAATAATCACCCCATTGCTTGGAAAAAAGCTTAGAAGTATTTAAATCATCTTGTGTCACAGAAAGACTTCTGGTTGAAGCTAGTTTGATTAAGGAATTGAAATCAATAAACATTAGTGATGGTCAGTTCAAAACTGATAATATGTTACATAAATTTATTTGTCAGTGGCCCAAGGTTAAAAATGCTCTGAAAACCTTTGATATAGTTGTATGATAGTTATTTTGTGG
Source organism: Homarus gammarus (assembly GCA_958450375.1). Taxonomy (NCBI): domain Eukaryota; kingdom Metazoa; phylum Arthropoda; class Malacostraca; order Decapoda; family Nephropidae; genus Homarus; species Homarus gammarus. The sequence goes on from CAUDMG010001885.1 coordinate 114,769, forward strand.
GTCCCTTATTTTTGACCTGACCTGACTAGTCACGTCACCCCCCTTTTCTTAATAATAAATAATAATAATTAACTGTTTATTGAAAAAGTTCTGCAGCCCGATGGCTGAAAATATACATTGGACATAAATGACTTATTACATACATTGGTGGTTTAACAAAAGCCTTCATTAGAGATAGGTAAAGGAACATACAGTGAACATTCAGATTAATGTAGGTGTTGAACAGCAAACATGTAGTGTAGTAACTCCCTCCCAGATGGTGTTATGAGGAACCTCACGTGGTGTAGTAGTTCCCTCACAGATGGTGTTATGAGGGGCCTCACGTGGTGTAGTAATTCCCTCACAGATGGTGTTGAGAGGGGCCTCACGTGGTGTAGTAATTCCCTCACAGATGGTGTTATGAGGGGCCTCACGTGGTGTAGTAATTCCCTCACAGATGGTGTTATGAGGGGCCTCACGTGGTGTAGTAATTCCCTCACAGATGGTGTTATGAGGGGCCTCACGTGGTGTAGTAATTCCCTCACAGATGGTGTTATGAGGGGCCTCACGTGGTGTAGTAATTCCCTCACAGATGGTGTTATGAGGGGCCTCACGTGGTGTAGTAACTCCTTCACATATGGTGTTATGAGGCGCCTCATGTGGTGTAGTAATTCCCTCACAGATGGTGTTATGAGGGGCCTCACGTGGTGTAGTAACTCCTTCACATATGGTGTTATGAGGGGTCTCATGTGGTGTAGTAATTCCCTCACAGATGGTGTTATATGAGTGAGGTGTGGCCCCAGGCCTTCCTATCGTAGACAGATTAACACATCGCTGGTTGTTGGGTCTCACTGGCCGTTATCACTGGGTACCTGGGACCTCACTGTGTGAAGGTCAACTTGGGTACTACTGTTACTGTTGAGTTGTTCTCACTGACTTCAGCACTGTTCATCACTGTTCACCTCTGTTTAACACTGGTTCCATTCCTTTCCTAAATGAAATAGTAACTTCTGGCGTGAACTTGTTGATATTCCGGTGGGGAGGAGGGTTCAGGGGAGGGGGTTGGTATGGGCCAACATAACAGTTGACCTGGCTGCTCCGAGAGGAGATTAGTGGATGACATCATTATGACCTGACCTCATGTTTTTAAGGTCACCCTGTATATTTAAGCCTCTCTCTGTCCATGTAATCCAGGTGCCTCTGAAGATGTCTTGAATAAAGACGAAAGCTAAGGTGCTCCGTTGTTTCCCTTTTCCCGTGTGATTTTATCAAGATATATATATATATATATATATATATATATATATATATATATATATATATATATATATATATATATATATATAGATATATATATATATATATATATATATATATATATATAGATATATATATATATATATATATATATTTTATGAAATCCACAATGAAAACGTGTCTTGAATAAAGACGAAAGCTAAGGTACTCCGTTGTTTCCATTTTCCCGTGTGATTTTATCAAGATATATATATATATATATATATATATATATATATATATATATATATATATCTATATATATATAGATATATACATATATATAGATATATATGTATGTTTGTATGTGGTTATCAGCATATACCTAGATCACGCGCACCTACAGTGATTTACTTGCATGTATAAGAACATAAGAGTATAAGAAAGTGGGATACTGCAGGAGGCCGACTGGCCCATACAGGGCAGATCCCTTTCACACCCATCCCAGCACTTCCATGTGCCTATCCAACTTCGTCTTGAAGCTCCAGAGCGTCCCCGATCCTACTATAGCACTCGGTAGCCTATTCCACATATCCACAACTCTATGACCAAACCAGTGCTTGCCTATATCCTTTCTGAATCGGAATTTATCTAATTTAAAGCCATTTGTTCTAGTTATTTCGTTATTACTGAGCTTCAGAACATCTTCCATTTTACCCTTGTTAATCCCACTTACCCACTTGAACACCTCTATCATATCTCCCCTAACTCTACACCTCTCTAATGAATGTAAGCCTAAGCTTTTTAGTCTTTCTTCATATGGAAGGTTTCTAATATTATGGATCATTTTTGTCATTCTTCTTTGTACTCTCTCCAAAGAATCTATGTCCATTCTATAATAAGGACACCAGAATTGAACCGCATAATCCATGTGTGGCCTCACTAATGCTAGGTAAAGTTTCAAGATAGCGTCAGCAGTTCTGTTACTCACACTCCTAGATATGAACCCAAGAATCCTGTTTGCCTTGTTTCGAACGCTAATACATTGTTTTCTAGGTTTCAAGTCGTTGCTAACAAATACACCTAGATCTTTTTCACAAACTGAGTTTTCTATTTCCGTGTTACCTAGTTTATACTTAACGTTTGTATTCGTCTTCCCTATCTGTAGTACCTTGCATTTATCAGTATTAAAATTCATTTGCCAGTCTACTGACCACTCATGTAAGGTATCTAGATCTCTTTGAAGGTGTTCAAAGTCACTGTCTGAATTTATCACTCTCCCCATTTTGGTATCATCTGCAAATTTACTAATCCTACTAGTTATGCCTAAATCAAGATCATTAATGAATATAACAAACAGCGGATGTATGTGTGTGTATGTATGTGTGTGTGTGTGTGTGTACTATTATGTATGTGAGTGTGTACAATTATGTATGTGTGTGTGTACTATTATGTGTGTGTGTGTGTGACTGTGTATGTGGGTTAATAAAACTGTGGTGGGTTGAGTGTTGGTAAACATCACCTCCAACACTAATTAAGATGTTTCTCCCAGCTCGGCTCTGTGCTAATTGTGGCCGTACCCCTCCCATCCCCGCCTCCTACCGCATCCCCGCCTCCTACCACATCTCCTACCTCATCCCCGCCTCCTACCCCATCCCCGCCTACTACCCCATCCCCGCCTACTACCCCATCCTCTCCTCCTACCCCCATCCCCGCCTCCTACCCCATCCCCTCCTCCTACCCCATCCTCTTCTCCTACCCCATCCTCTCCTCCTACCCCATCCCCTCCTCTTACCCCATCCTCTTCTCCTACCCCATCCTCTCCTCCTACCCCATCCTCTTCTCCTACCCCATCCTCTCCTCCTACCCCATCCCCTCTTCTCCTACCCCATCCTCTCCTCCTACCCCACCCCATCCTCTTCTCCTCCCCTTGTCTTCCTATTTGCTCCCCGCCTCCCCTCATCTTACCATCCTATCTCCCCCCCTTGCCTCACTCCTTCCAAGCTTCCTCCCCCCCTTCCTTTCTCCTTCCCCCTCCCCTCGTCTCACTAGCCTAGCCTTCAAACCCCTCCCCTACCCCTCCTTTCACCATACACTTCCCTCTATTCCCTAGCCTTTCCTCTTTCCTATGCTCTCTCTCTCTCTCCTTCCTTCACCCCTCTCTCCTCCCCTAGCCTCCCTGTTTCTCAATCTTCCTCCCGCTATCTTGCCCCTCCCTCAGCCCAGAGAGAGAGAGTATTAAATGCGCCTTAAAAAATATCTTATTGATGTTAGGGTTTGTTAGTAGCATTAATAGAGCCATTATTAACGTGCTTCTTCTTTCATCTTCTCCATCTTTATCTTTTCTTTTTTCTTCTACTACTACTTTTGTTTACTGTTATGGCTTCCCACCTCCGGTTATAGCCATACCTTCTCCACACATTTTAGTACCTAATTATATTGATTTAAGCCATTCCGTTACTGTTGCTTCAGAGTCCATGTGTGTGACTGTTGTTGGTTTAGGGACCGAAAATCTTGTTCCCCTGAGACACAACAGAGCAGACCTGAGCACGTAGTTTCTGTATTGCTGCATCTGGTCTGATAACACCTCCGTTATTCTGGCATAGAAGCACCTTGCAGTTGGTTCCATCCCACCCGATGTTGTGAACACCAGAGAAGTGACGCTGCCTTGGTCAGCATTCTGGAATCCCTCTTCTTATGTTCTGTTCTTTTTGTTCTCGTTCCTCCTGTGTGCAGCCTCGAGAGGCAGGTTAATGTGACATGTGGCCAAAGGCCAAATATCCAGATATCAAAGAAGGCTTTTTGTCCAGATTGCTCGACCTATGACATCCTCACTGCTGGCTTAGTTGGTTGTGTTGGCAGTCCTGTTGGCAGTAATGTCGTGGCATATGTCTTTCAACTTATTTCGTCATGCCTCATGCAACCGAAACTTCCCGTCTTGCACACCATGGCATGGCTGATGTCATAGGATGTTGCACACACACATTGGGCAGGTATGCCAACCGTACCTGAGAGCAATGGCGTCTGTAAATTCTTGTTTGTTGAGGCTGAAGACCTCTGCTTTCTTATCGGTAAAGTTGTTAACCTGTTTGAGTCGCCCACTTCTTGCGCAATCTTTACTTTTCTCCTCACGATCTCTGGCAGTTGTTACATCAATTGTGGAAGTTTTTCGCTTTGGGTGTTCTGCTGTTCTGTCGTAATGGAATATCGAATTTTGCGTAACTCGTTGGGGTCTACCCCACTTGCGGCATTTTGAGAGCTGCCGTGAGCTTGACAGAGTTCTGATGTTCAGTGGCAGCAAGCTCCTCTGGGTTGGTAATTCCCATTCCTCCTTGTCTCGGTGGTAGTGCAAGGAGTGACCCTTCTGCTGGTGTAAGGTGGCGGCTTTTCACTAGTGTTGGAATAAAAGCTACACTGATGGCATGTTCTATGGGATGGGTGTTTGAATCGGTGAGTGAATGCCGCATGTGCCCCATTCTACAACTATTTATTTTTTTTCGAAAATGGCCACCAACGACCCCTTATAGCTACATCTCCCTCACATTTTGTTACCAAACTATCGTAATACAAAGTTACCTACCCTAGCTGAGTTAGTTGAGTCGCATATCTACGTAGCATTCTGTGATTGTTGCCTCATAGTCCATATGTACTCTAGCTGAGTTAATTAATCTGCATATTTACTACTACTACATCTACTACTACTACTGCGTCTACTACTACTGCTACTACTACTACTGCGTCTACTACTACGTCTACTACTAATATTATTATTATTATTATTATTATTATTATTATTATTATTATAGTGAACTATAGTAAAGTATTAATCATTCATATTACCCCCCAGTTTCAATTGTTGTAATGTTGTGCTTCATATACTGTAGAAGAAAAATTGTTCTCTCTCTCTCTCTCTCTCTCTCTCTCTCTCTCTCTCTCTCTCTCTCTCTCTCTCTCTCTAGAGTTGCAGCCAAAATTGTGAAATCACTTTAGTCGTGAGCGGTCAATATCCCTCACCGCGTATGAACGTTGAAGGCTGGGCTAATGTGATGTTAGTGGTAGGTAGCCAGGGAGGGAGGGAGGAGTAGGAGGGAAGGATGGATAGGAGTGAAGGAAGAGTAGGAGGGAAGGATGGATAGGAGTGAAGGAAGAGTAGGAGGGAAGGATGGATAGGAGTGAAGGAGGAGTAGGAGGGAAGGGTGGATAGGAGTGAAGGAAGAGTAAGGGAAGGATGGATGGAAGGAGGAGAGAGGCAGGGAGGAATGGAAGGGGGATGAGAGGAGGAAAGGATGGATGGAAGGACTGAGGGAAGGAGGGTGGGAGGGATGGAAGGAATGAAAGAGGGAATGAGGATGGAAAAAAGGAGGGAGGGAAGGAGGAGGAGGAGGTGGGATGGAAGTCGTGAAAAATGAGTAGGGAGGGAAGAATGGGTGGAAGGAATGAAGGAGGGAGTGAAAGAGAAGGGAGGGAAGGAGGAGGTCGGGGAGAGGGTTAGATGGAACACGTGAAGGAGGAGGTAGAGAGGGATGGATAGAAGAAGGAAATAAAGGGAAGGAGGGAGAAAGGCATGATGGATGGAAGGAGGAAGGATAATGAAGGAAAGGAATTGTGTAAAATGAGGGAACAGGAGAGAAGAAAATGAATTGTGAGAGGGAGTTAGGAAGGGAGTGTGAAGGAATTTCCTTTTAGGGAGAGGGGAGGGGGAGGGAGGGAGGGAATATGAACGTTATAAAGCTTCGGTAATGTGCTGTTAGTGGGAGGGAAGGGGAGAGAAAGAGAGGGGGGAGGAAAAGGAGGAGGAGAGGGAAGGAAAGGGGGATGGGGAGGGAAGGAAAGGGAGGAGAGGGAAGGAAAGGGAGATGGGGAGGGAAGGAAAGGGAGAGGGAAGGAAAGGGAGATGGGGAGGGAAGGAAAGGGAGATAGGGAAGGAAGGAGAGAGAGATGGGGAGGGAAGGAAAGGGAGATGGGGAGGGAAGGAAAGGGAGAGGGAAGGAAAGGGAGATGGGGAGGGAAGGAAAGGGAGATAGGGAGGGAAGGAAAGGGAGATGGGGAGGGAAGGAGAGAGAGATGGGGAGGGAAGGAGAGAGAGATGGGGAAGGAAGGAGAGAGAGATGGGGAGGGAAGGAAAGGGAGAGGGAAGGAAAGGGAGATGGGGAGGGAAGGAAAGGGAGATGGGGAGGGAAGGAGGAGAGAGAGAGAGAATGAGAGAGAGAGAGAGAGAGAGAGAGAGAGAGAGAGAGAGAGAGAGGACAGTACCCACAAGCCGAAAACCACACACAAAAACAATACAAATCAAGCGAAAAATACCTAAGTTCTGGCTGGGGAAAAACGCTAAACTGTAGCGGAAACAGAGGATTAAATCTAGCGAAACATGCTTAACTCTGAAGCTAAAAAATATGGCAAGGACGGAGGAGACTACCTAATGGATGTAAATAAATGCTAAACTAATTACTTCACCTACGGTTGTCAAGTTGAAGCATCGGTTGACAATGACGAAGTGGAAGGACTCGAGTAAAATACATTAAACATTTATATGAAGGCGTAACTGGTGTTGTAAATAGTGAATGAATGACTTTGTAAATAGAGAATGAATAGTGTTGTAAATTGATTATAACTGGCGAAGAAAATAGAGAGCGAGTGACGTTGTAAAAGGTTATATTTGAATGCTGTTGTAAATTCTTTATCAATATGGAACTGTGAAACTGTTTGATGGATGAAATTATACATAGGGGTAGGGACGGAGTACCATAGAGCGCGCGCGTACACACACACACACACACACACACACGTTCTGAAAATTAAATGTGTGTGTGTGTTTTTTTTTGGTTTGTTTGTTTGTAGCATATGTGTGTATGTCTGTGTAGTGTGTGTGTATGTCTGTGTAGCGTGTATGTATGTCTGTGTAGCGTGTACGTATGTCTGTGTAGCGTGTGTATATGTCTGTGTAGCGTGTGTGTGTGTCTGTGTAGCGTGTATGTATGTCTGTGTAGCGTGTATGTATGTCTGTGTAGCGTGTGTATATGTCTGTGTAGCGTGTGTGTATGTCTGTGTAGCGTGTGTTTATGTCTGTGTAGCGTGTATGTATGTCTGTGTAGCGTGTGTATATGTCTGTGTAGCGTGTGTGTATGTCTGTGTAGCGTGAGTGTATGTCTGTGTAGCGTGTATGTATGTCTGTGTAACATGTATGTATGTCAGTGTAGCTTGTGTGTATACCTGTGTAGCGTGTGTGCGTCTGTGAGTATGTAGTATGTGCGTGTGTAAGGCATATGTGCGTGCGTGTGCCTGTGCCTATGCGGTCCTGTTCTTGGCTATTTTATAAGATTTAATCTGGTCTAGCGAGGGTACGCCGGCCCCAAGTGTTTGTGTGTGTGTGTGTGTCGCCGTCTTCACAAGGCACTGCTAGATCTGGTGGTGGTGAGTGTGTCTCTCTCTCTCTCTCTCTCTCTCTCTTCACGCCAATCTAGAAAAAAGTAATTATTTCCTCGAGCTCTTAAACCAAAATTGCCATAAATAATATTACTATTTTTCTCAATAGCCGTTCAATATACTTACTCATAACACTAATTCACAATCTTTTATACAAGGAACAATGCATGTTAATAGTATGCAAATGAGGAAATGCATCTATTTATTAAGTTTTAAGGAGGCAGTTCAATGATAAGATGTGTGTGTGTGTGTGTGTGTGTGTGTGTGTGGATATATCAGTATGTTTGCGTGTGTCTTTTCATGTTAAGTGTGTGTGATAATAATAATAATAATAATAATATCACGTATTAGAAACTTCTAGTCAACCGTTTAATGTTTATTCACAACTTCCAAGGAATACTTAATGAAAATATGATGGTGAGACGTTAACTAAACACTTCTCTGGTGAGCACAGCAGATGTGTTGGCATGAAGTACCAGCGGTAGTAGTTGGTAATTACTCCAGGTTTCGGGTATGGGGAAGGTAGTTAAACATGCAGCGACAGTTTTCTTATAAGTACACTTGAGCATTAATATATACAAAGAAACAACTGGATAGACTTGGGTCGTAACAAGACGCTAGTCCTACGTCAGGCGTAACTAAATACACAAGAATTTTACAAGGATTTTAATGGTTAAAAATTAATAACCATTACTGTACAATAAAAGCACAGCGGTAGTCATGTATAGTATGTTGGCGTGCAATGTGTTGGCGCGCAGTGTGTTGGCGCGCAGTGTGTTGGCGTGCAGTATGTTGGCGCGCATTAAGTATTGTACGTCAATTGAGAGTGGCACCTGATAACACTAGTAAGAGGGGTGTAATAATCCCTGTTAACTAGTAAGAGCATATACAGTAATGAGTTTTAACTATTAGTACTAAGGATGAAAGGGTCACTTAAATGCGAGAAAAATATGAATAGGGGCTTAGCTGTAGGGCGCAGAGTTGAGGTCCACACACAGGCGTTGAGTAGGTGCTGGAGAGTGATGTGTGGGGTGCTGGAGAGGGAAATGGGTGAATGAATAATGCTGATGATTTTGACTTTGATCCTTTTGTTGAGGTTGAAAAAAGAAGATTGTGGTGATGAAGGTTTAGAGATGAAAAGATAAATGAAATGGTAGAGTTTAAAAGAATCAGGGCTCAACCAGATCACTGTCTGATGTTGTCTTTTATTGTTGAATAAGTCGTCAGACCTTTGTTTATTGGCCTTTTTGTTGTTCGGCTTATCTGTTTAGTAACCTTTGAATGTAAAGGGTTTTTCTTATGCATACTTGCCTCACTTGGCTCTATATGTAGGTCTGTAAATTTACGTAGAATTTTTAGAAATTCAGAAGAAATGCTTGTGAGAAGGAGGGGTGCCTAGAGGGTGAAAGATTTATATATTGAAAGGATGGAGTAGCCTGCTTGGTTCTTGTGGAGCTGGCAGGTCATTCTCATCTTTTGGTAATATATAATTTTATTGTCTTTAAGTATATACTGGTAGAGGGGGTGGCCCACTTAATGTTTCTTTACTATGCCGTCGAGCAGAGCCTTATAAGGGGCTTGCACCCTGTTTTTTGTGGACTGTGAGTCTCATTTCATTTACGCAACTGTGATTGGTCAAGGAGCGATATTCTCTGGGGGTGGATGGAGCGGGAAGACGAGTACTGTATTGTGATTGGTCAAGGAGCGATATTCTCTGGGGGTGGATGGAGCGGGAAGACGAGTACTGTATTTTACTTAACCACGAATTTGTGTTGATTAGATGTGACAATGATAATGATAATAAGGTTATTGAGAGATAATAACAGCCAAATGCTGAAAATACACAATGAACAAAGATAACACAGATGGTGACGTTAGTTAGTGGAGCTTTTACCAAAAACTGTCAGTACAAAAACATGAGGAAACAAGTTAACAAGGGTCTGATAGTGAACCTACAAGTTAACTAGGGTCTGATAGTGAGCCTACAAGTTAACTAGGGTCTGATAGTGAACCTACAAGTTAACTAGGGTCTGATAATGAACCTACAAGTTAACTAGGGTCTGATAGTGAACCTACAAGTTAACTAGGGTCTGATAATGAACCTACAAGTTAACTAGGGTCTGATAATGAACCTACAAGTTAACAAGGGTCTGATAGTGAGCCTACAAGTTAACTAGGGTCTGATAGTGAACCTACAAGTTAACTAGGGTCTGATAATGAACCTACAAGTTAACTAGGGTCTGATAATGAACCTACAAGTTAACTAGGGTCTGATAGTGAACCTACAAGTTAACTAGGGTCTGATAATGAACCTACAAGTTAACTAGGGTCTGATAGTGAACCTGCAAGTTAACTAGGGTCTGATAATGAACCTACAAGTTAACTAGGGTCTGATAGTGAACCTACAAGTTAACTAGGGTCTGATAGTTCATTCAGTAGTTAGACAGAGGCTGGGTCTTAGCCCTGCTACAGCTATGGTGTTGAACAGCAGCACGTGGACGAGGAACCTTCCCGAGATGGCTGGTGGCGTTAGCGGTGACAGTGAAACAATTGTCTCAAACTGATAATAATGGGTGACATGGTGATGAGAGGGACAGTGTACCGAGTGCCTCTTGACAGGTGAACTTAGTACTACAACAACACTGTCGTTCAGGAGTATAGTGTCTAGTCTCACAGGAAACAAGGTCACGTGGGGTTGTGGGGGCCTCACCTGTATATATAGTAGTGTCAAGGTGTCGATCCTCTGCCTGTGTTCTATGTGCATTGACTCCTCACATGTCAGGGGCCAAGATTCTCACATGTACTCTAGGTGTGAAGAAGCCGGTTTGGACTCCTGACACTCATCTGAACGTGTGTATGTGTGAGTGTGCGTGTGTGTTGGCATGTGCATATGTCAAGTGTGTTTATGTGTGTCTGCCATGTTATCTCTCTCTCTCTCTCTCTCTCTCTCTGTTGGCATGTGAATATGTCAATGTGATTATGTGTCTGTTATTTTCCTTGTGCGTGCCTGTGTGTTCTTGTGCGTTTGTGCTTGTGTATGTGTGTGCATATTATGTGTGTGTATATTATGTGTGTGTGCGCATCATGTTACCTGCGAGTGTGTATGTGTGTGTGTGTATGAATTTATTAAAATCAAATCTCTGGACCTGAAAATCAGTATCAAAACCAATCTGAACACCTGTATTTTACCCCTTTGAGTCCTGGAGGATTAAATCATAGTCCTCAAAGGGTTAAATCATCGTCCTCAAAGGGTTAAATCATCGTCCTCAAAGGGTTAAATCATCGTCCGCAAAGGGTTAAATTATCGTCCGCAAAGGGTTAAACCATCGTCATCAAAGGGTTAAATCATCGTCCGCAAAGGGTTAAATCATCGTCATCAAAGGGTTAAATCATCGTCCGCAAAGGGTTAAATCATCGTCCGCAAAGGGTTAAATCATCGTCATCAAAGGGTTAAACCATCGTCATCAAAGGGTTAAATCATCGTCCGCAAAGGGTTAAATCATAGTCCGCAAAGGGTTAAATCATAGTCATCAAAGGGTTAAATCATCGTCATCAAAGGGTTAAATCATCGTCCGCAAAGGGTTAAATCATCGTCCGCAAAGGGTTAAATCATCGTCCGCCAAGGGTTAAATCATCGTCATCAAAGGGTTAAATCATCGTCCGCAAAGGGTTAAATCATCGTCCGCCAAGGGTTAAATCATCGTCATCAAAGGGTTAAACCATCGTCATCAAAGGGTTAAATCATCGTCCTCAAAGGGTTAAACAGGTACAAATATTCTCACCTGTCTCCATAACACAACCTTGAATATTCGAGGTGTATGTCTAAGGGTCTCAGGTGAGGGTCCTTGGAGAAAGTGCAACACTGATTTCGAGGACCATATCCTTATTATAATGTACACACACACACACAGAAGACAACACAACACAACACAACACAACCCCACCCCACCCCACCCCACCCCGCCCCACCCCACCCCACCTCACCTCAGCCCACCCCACCCCACCTCAGCCCACCCCACCCCACCCCACCCCACCCCACCTCACCCCACCTCAGCCCACCCCACCCCACCCCACCCCACCCCACCTCACCCCAGCCCACCCCACCTCAGCCCACCCCACCCCACCCCACCTCAGCCCACCCCACCCCACCCCACCCCACACCACCCCACTCACTCATAGGATCATGGTATATTTGAACCCTCCAAGGTCTGATCTCTTAAAGCCTTCGACCACAATGACAACTTACTAAAGGAATGTGTCTTCGTACTACGAGGATTAAGACGTCATACTTATGGAATTAACTCGTAGTATTAAAGGGTATTTTATGCATTTTACATAATTTAACATATCCAACTTACTGGACTGATTCATCGTACTCAGGAGGTTGGTATCGTACTCAAGGGGTTGATATTGTACTCATGGGGTTAATAATGTACTCAGGTGGTTTATATCGTACTCACTGAGCTGCTTCAATGTACTCAGGAGGCTGATATCGTACTCAAGGGGTTGGTATTATACCCATGGGGTTAGCAATGTACTCGGGTGGTTGGTATCGTACTCAAGGGATTGAAATATACTCAAGGGCTTGATATCGAACTCAAAGGGTTGAAATATACTTAGGTCGTTGGTATCGTACTCAAGGGGTCAAAAATATACTCACGGGGTTAGTATCGTACTCAAGGGGTTAACAATGTACTCAGGTGGTTGGTATCGTCCTCAAGGGATTAAAAATATACTCAGGTGGTTTATATCGAACTCAAGGGGTCATCAGTGTACTCAGATAAGTGTCGTACTCAAGGGGTTAATAACAGTGGTTCACTAGATACAACAGCAAACCCAAACCGTATTGGTGAGTTTACCCCTCGACTGGTGTGACCTTTAGCTTGATTGGTTTACTGGAACAGGTTTATTTAGCCGGGAAAATAAAGCTTCACAGTGAACAATAACAACAATATATAATATGTTCTACCACGAGTGATTCATGGAGGTTGTTATTGGTTATTGTACAAGTTTGTTATTGCAAAATTTATGTATATATGTTTTTGATAGAAGTAGCTTTAGGATCAGTGGGTCAATTGAAGATTAGACACACTAACCTAACCTACTTTTACCTAACCTAACCTAACCTACTTTTACCTAACCTAACCTAACCTAACCTACTTTTACCTAACCTAACCTAACCTACTTTTACCTAACCTAACCTAACCTACTTTTACTTAACCTAACCCTCTCAAATAGCGTTAAGGTATTTGATCATCAGACGAAATAAGCTGGAATTTCTAATCGTCAGGTTATACGAACTACCTGTTGAGTGAGTGATAATGACCTTATTATAGTCTAGCTGTTAGGTTAGGTTGGGTTGGGTTGGGTTGGGTTGGGTTAGGTTCGGTTAGGTTAGGTTAGGTGCTTCTTACCGGCTGATCCACTGGTAGCTGATTTCTCGCCCTCTGCCCTATCTCATAACGGGCTTCTCATTGCACCACCTGACCCCTCACACTCTCTGATACAATCATTTTCCCCAGTAAGGTTATCAGTGCTTCTCGGTATTCCAGTTTCTATTATGGCTAGAGGAGTGAAATTGCTGGAGACAATTCTCTATAACAAAAAAACCGAGAGATAACTTTAAAAATAACTAAAAAAAGTGATGTGTCATAATTCTACTATGCTGTTCTCTCCTTCATCATGCAAAAGTCGTGTATTTCTTGTTTTGATGTTTGTATTTCCTGACACACACACACACACACACACACACACACACACAGAAACGCCTTAACAGTAAAGAAAACGAGATTCAATATTGACAAACACTAGGACGGTGCGAACTGGAATCTGATCCCTTTGAGGTCGCCTTCAGAGTCTTGTCATCTTTTGCCTCCGTCCTATGCTGGGGTGTCGCAATTGTGTCTCTCTGCACATCAAACAATAGCGAGACACATGCGGGAAAGGAATATTTTTCATACCCTTCCTGTTTTTAGTATTCGTCTTGTGTTCTTAAAGAGAGAGAGAGAGAGAGAGAGAGAGAGAGAGAGAGAGAGAGAGAGAGAGAGATATTAATCGTTTACATATAAACAAATGTTAAACACAAACTAAAAACAATATTGAAAGTAAGGTGTAAGGAAAAAATAACTAAAATATGATAACTACGAAAACAGTACCCAAAGAATAAAAAATAGGGGTTTGAAGAAAAAAAAAAGGTGAATATTTCTCATCTCTGTGTTTGTAGATGGTGGGTGCTGGAGGAGAAACACTTTACTGAAAATATAGTGGCAGTCAAAGCTGATAATTGGCAATACTTCAGAGGCGCTCACTACACTACATCCTCCACGGTTCCAGTAATATTTTGGATGTGTATCTTGGGCGTTATTTACATGCTGACATAGTGTTGTAAAAGAGTAACAGCAAAGAGAGAATGAAGGTATTAGAAAAATGTAAGAGGAATGAATAGAGTGTTGAAAGATAAGGATATTGTTGCCTCACTGAATAAAGAAGTGAACATGAAATGACTTAAAGATAATACGATCATAAGTAGAGTTAGTTGGGGGGTTTCACATAGTTCGTTAGATGAAGGTTTTATATCTAACGGACCATCTATATAACGGACTTTCTAACGGACCCTCTATATAACGGACTTCTAACGGACTCTCTGTAACTGACTTTCTAACGGATTCTCTATATAACGGACTTTCCAACGGACTCTCTATATAACTGACTTTCTAACGGGCCCTCTATATAACGGACTTTCACCTCCATATATTCCGTTAAATAAAGAGTTTAGAAAAATAATGAATGGTTGTTTGGGAGAAGGTTTTTTGAGGGGGGGGGGAGGGATGGATGAAGGATGTATAGGATATATGGTAAGATGATGGGAAGATGACACAGAGAGAGGAAGAGGAGAATGGGAGATAGAGAAGAGGAGGTAGGAGTAGAGGAAGAAGTGGGTGGAGGAGGAGGTGGCTAGAAGAGGAGAGGTGGAGGAGGATGGGATAGGTTGAGGAGGAGGAGTGGGTGGGCGAAGAAAGAGTTGAGTGTAGGAGGTGTGGGTGGAAGAGGGTGTGAGTGGTTGGAATAGGGTGTGGTTGGAAGTGAAGGGGGTTGTGGCTAGAAGTGTAGAGGTGAGTGGAGGATGGGATACAGTGTAGGAGTGGTTGGAGGAGGAGGTGGAGGTACACACCCTTTGAGGGAGACGAGGATCGAGTAGGTGGTAAGGTGTCATCATGTTATAAGGAATATGTCCCTGCTATAATAATATGTCAAGCGGTATAATAATATATCACTCTAATAGGTACAAGGTATTAAAAATGTGAGTGAAATATTAAGGGGAGAACTGCCTGACGACGAGGAGAACTGCCTGACGACGAGGAGAACTGCCTGACGACGAAGAGAACTGCCTGACGACGAGGAGAACTGCCTGACGACGAGGAGAACTGCCTGACGACGAAGAGAACTGCCTGACGACGAGGAGAACTGCCTGACGACGAAGAGAACTGCCTGACGACGAGGAGAACTGCCTGACGACGAGGAGAACTGCCTGACGACGAAGAGAACTGCCTGACGACGAGGAGAACTGCCTGACGACGAGGAGAACTGCCTGAAGACGAGGAGAACTGCCTGACGACGAGGAGAACTGCCTGACGACGAGGAGAACTGCCTGACGACGAGGAGAACTGCCTGAAGACGAGGAGAACTGCCTGACGACGAGGAGAACTGCCTGAAGACGAGGAGAACTGCCTGACGACGAGGAGAACTGCCTGACGACGAGGAGAACTGCCTGACGACGAGGAGAACTGCCTGAAGACGAGGAGAACTGCCTGACGACGAGGAGAACTGCCTGAAGACGAGGAGAACTGCCTGACGAACGAGAGAACTGCCTGACGACGAGGAGAACTGCCTGACGAACGAGAGAACTGCCTGACGAACGAGAGAACTGCCTGAAGACGAGGAGAACTGCCTGACGACGAGGAGAACTGCCTGAAGACGAGGAGGACTGCCTGACGAACCATGAACTGCCTGACGACGAGGAGAACTGCCTGACGACGAGGAGAACTGCCTGACGAACGAGAGAACTGCCTGACGACGAGGAGAACTGCCTGACGAACGAGAGAACTGCCTGACGACGAGGAGAACTGCCTGACGACGAGGAGAACTGCCTGAAGACGAGGAGGACTGCCTGACGACGAGGAGAACTGCCTGACGACGAGGAGAACTGCCTGACGACGAGGAGAACTGCCTGACGAACGAGAGAACTGCCTGACGACGAGGAGAACTGCCTGACGAACGAGAGAACTGCCTGACGACGAGGAGAACTGCCTGACGACGAGGAGAACTGCCTGAAGACGAGGAGGACTGCCTGACGAACCATGAACTGCCTGACGACGAGGAGAACTGCCTGACGACGAGGAGAACTGCCTGACGAACCATGAACTGCCTGACGAACCAGAGAACTGCCTGACGGTGGTAAAGTAACTAAAGATAAGATACCCAGACTTATCAAGTTAGTGAGCCTTGAGGGTGAGGTACTACAGCCTGGGGAGATATTGGAAGCATACAGTAATGTGTTGTCTAATGGTAGACCCTGCTGCCATATGGCATCACGAAAATTGTGACCAAGTCCCAGGTTGGTGATCTGACTTTCTGCCTCATTTACACACAATTGCAGGGTCTCAATTGTTTCTCTTGCCATTGACAACACAACATACATATATTGTTTCTCACTCTTGATCTATTTTCATTTTTGTATTTCTTTATGGTTCTATATTATTATTATTATTATTATTATTATTATTATTATTATTATTATTAATATTATTATTATTAATATTATTATTATTATTATAAATATAAGTATAATTATTATAATTATTGTAATTATTATAATTATTATAATTATTATAATTAATATAATAATTATTATAATTAATATAATAATTATTATAATTATTATAATTGTAATTATTATAATTATGATTATAATTATTTTAATTATAATTATAATTATTATAATTATAATTATCATAATTATAATTATTATAATTATAATTATTATTATTATAATTATTATTATTATAATTATTATTGTAATTATTATTATTATAATTATAAGTATTATTAAAATAATTATTATTATAATTATTATTATTATAATTATTATTATTATTATAATTATTATTATTATAATTATTATTATTATAATTATTATTATTGTAATTATTATTATTGTAATTATTATTATAATTATTATTATTATATTATTATTATTATAATTATAATTATTAATATTATAATTATTATTATTATAATTATTAATATTATAATTATTACTATTATAATTATTACTATTATAATTATTACTATTATAATTATTATTATTATACTTATTATTATTATACTTATTATTATTATTATAATTATTATAATAATAATAATAATAATTATTATTTTATTATTATTATTATTATTTTATTATTATTATTATTATTTTATTATTTTATTTTTATTATTTTATTTTTATTATTATTATTATTATTATTATTATTATTATTATTATTATTATAATTATTTCGCCCCCCAGGCCCTGATGTGGGTCAGTGGCCTGTGCCCGGCTAATCTCCGTAAAAAAAAAAGTTAGTTGGAGTCGTTGAGGCGACGTGTAAAGTCTACTGGAGTTAGGGAGAGTAATGATAATAATAATAATAATAATAATAATAATAATATAATACATAATGATAATAATAATAATATAATACAAATAAATATAATAATAATAATTTAATACAAATAAATATAATGATGATGATACCAATAATAATAATAACCATAATAGTAATAGCAACCCTAATAAAAATATTGATAACATGTGTACAGTATGTCAACGATACTAACGACAATAATAGCAGTAATGATGATGGTGACATTTGACATACAAAAAACTACACTTCTACTTTATTGTTTATTATATAGTAGACCTTAACTGATACACATAATCTATTCTAACCTAACCTAACCCAACCCAACCTAACGTAACCTAACCAAAGGTGGCATTAGGTTGAAATAAGCAGGGTGGCTAATCTCCATGTGAAATAAGCTGGGGGATAATCTTCATGTGAAATAAGCTGGGGCTAATCTTCAGGTACTATCTAGTTGTGTTTTGGTTACAACAAGCTGGTGGGGACGAGGCTGTATTGCTATTAGTGGTAAAATGAATTGTTTGTACAGTTTTGAGGTTTTGTTCAGTTGACAGCCGAGAAAAGTTGGTAACTTGATTGGATTCTGAATAACACGGACACTGTGTGTGTGTGTGTGTAACCAAGCAGACACACATGAGAGAGAGAGTGGGGGGGTAAAACGAGAGAGCGAGAGAGAGAGAGGGAGGGGGTAAAACGAGAGAGAGAGAGAGAGAGAGAGAGTAAAACGAGAGAGAGGCAGGGGGTAAAACGAGAGAGAGAGAGAGAGAGAGAGAGAGAGCCATGGCCGTGTAAGTTAGCCTAATGTGTCTTCCACAACTTTATCATAATATTAGTCTGCCAAATTGAAAAACTTTTTGCCTCTTACCGAACCTCATCAGTTGTGTGTATCTCCCTCCTTCCTAAACATCAACATTCCTTAAACATCAACATTCCTTAAACATCAACATTCCTTAAGCATGAATATTCTTTAAACATCGACAACGTTAAACATCAATATTCCTTAAACATGAACATTCATTAAGCATCAACATCCCTTAAACATCAACATTCATTAAGCATCAACATCCCTTAAACATTAACATTCTTTAAACATCGACAACGTTAAACATCAATATTCCTTAAACATCAACATTGCTCAAACATCAATAATCCCTTAAACATTAACATCTCTTAAAACATCAGTCACCTTTAACATCTGTATCTTTGAACATCAAGATCCCTTAAATATAAATACTCAGTAAGGATCATAATTTAAATAAAACATTGTTTATTTTGCTCCCTGAAACATTCTATATCTCGCTATCTGAAACATTCTTCATCTCGCCCCCTAAACATGCGTCATCTCGCCCCCCTAAACATTCTTCATCTCGCCCCCTAAACATCCTTTATTTCGCCCCCTAAACATTCATCATCTCGCCCCCTAAACATTCGTCATCTCGCCCCCTAAACATCCTTTACTTCGCCCCCTAAACATCCTTTATTTCGCCCCCTAAACATCCTTTATTTCGCCCCCTAAACATTCATCATCTCGCCCCCTAAACATTCGTCATCTCGCCCCCCTAAACATTCATCATCTCGCCCCCTAAACATTCATCATCTCGCCCCCTAAACATCCTTTATTTCGCCCCCTAAACATCCTTTATTTCGCCCCCTAAACATTCATCATCTCGCCCCCTAAACATTCTTCATCTCGCCCCCTAAACATCCTTTATTTCGCCCCCTAAACATTCATCATCTCGCCCCCTAAACATCCTTTATTTCGCCCCCTAAACATTCTTCATCTCGCCCCCTAAACATCCTTTATTTCGCCCCCTAAACATTCATCATCTCGCCCCCTAAACATTCATCATCTCGCCCCCTAAACATTCATCACCTCGCCCCTAAGCATCCTTTATTTCGCCCCTTAAACATTCATCATCTCGCCCCCTAAACATTCTTTATTTCGCCCCCTAAACATTCTTTATCTCGCCCCCTAAACATTCGTCATCTCGCCCCCTATACATTCGTCATCTCGCCCCCTAAACATTCGTCATCTCGCCCCTAAACATCCTTTATCTCGCCCCCTAAACATTCATCACCTCGCCCCCTAAACATTCTTTATTTAGCCCCCTAAACATTCATCACCTCGCCCCCTAAACATTCATCACCTCGCCCCAAAACATTCTTTATTTAGCCCCCTAAACATTCATCATCTTCGCCCCCTAAACATTCTTTATTTCGCCCCCTAAACATTCTTTATCTCGCCCCCTAAACATTCATCATCTCGCCCCCTAAACATTCTTTATTTCGCCCCCTAAACATTCATCTCGCTCCCTAAACATCCTTTATTTCGCCCCTTAAGCATTCATCACCTCGCTCCCTAAACATTCTCTATCTCGCTCCTTAAGCATTTTTTATTTCGCCCCCTAAACATTCTTTATTTCGCCCCCTAAACATTCTTTATTTCGCCCCTTAAACATATCCATTACTCGTCTGGTTAAAACGAAATACCAGATCAATTAAGACATTTTGAGAGAGGCGAAAATAGAAAAAATAATTATTATTATTTATTGGGCACTCCCCTACATCCTTGTGTAAGGTGAAGCGCAGAAGCGTTTACAGCGCCCAACAGGGAAGCATGCTAAGTTCATGCTTGCCTTATGTCTCATGAGTTAAGGGCGTAGAAGCCTGAAGGGTCAAGGGCATAGAACCCTGAAGAGTCAAGGGCATAGAAGCCTGAAGAGTCAATGGTTTATGTCATCAAGTTATTGGATGCTCCAACAACTTGTCCCTGAATACTAATTCGCAACTTTCGATTGACACCAGGTACCTACTTTACTGCTAGGTGAACAGGGACTAATGGAGGCGAGACGAGAATGGACAGTAAATATGTGGATGATATTAAAAAAAAAAAAAGTCAAATAAAAATAGG
>CAUDMG010001885.1:140000-147500 GCA_958450375.1 Homarus gammarus
CGATTCCTTAAAGTACTAACACACGTGGTACATAAATCAGTAAGTACAGTACAAAATGTAATATGACCATTGTTGTACATCTCTTTAGTACAGTTGTAAGAGTATGTGATGTAATATGTACACCTAAAATGTACATCTGATTAAGTATACATCTTAGACGAGACAACTTTACTTTACAGGGTAGCAGGTTGGGAGTGTGGCAGGGTAGCAGGTTGGTAGTGTGGCAGGGTAGCAGGTTGTTAGGGTAGCAGGTTGGGAGTGTGGCAGGGTAGCAGGTTGGGAGTGTGGCAGGGTAGCAGGTTGTTAGAGTAGCAGGTTGGGAGTGTGGCAGGGTAGCAGGTTGGTAGTGTGGCAGGGTAGCAGGTTGTTAGGGTAGCAGGTTGGGAGTGTGGCAGGGTAGCAGGTTGGTAGGGTAGCAGGGTAGCAGGTTGGTAGTGTGGCAGGGTAGCAGGTTGGTAGTGTGGCAGGGTAGCAGGTTGTTAGGGTAGCAGGTTGGGAGTGTGGCAGGGTAGCAGGTTGGGAGTGTGGCAGGGTAGCAGGTTGTTAGAGTAGCAGGTTGGGAGTGTGGCAGGGTAGCAGGTTGGTAGTGTGGCAGGTTGGGAGTGTGGCAGGGTAGCAGGTTGGTAGTGTGGCAGGGTAGCAGGTTGGGAGTGTGGCAGGGTAGCAGGTTGGGAGTGTGGCAGGGTAGCAGGTTGGGAGTGTGGCAGGGTAGCAGGTTGGGAGTGTGGCGGTACGGTGGAGTGTGCGGTAGCAGGTTGGTAGTGTGGCAGGGTAGCAGGTTGGGAGTGTGGCAGGGTAGCAGGTTGGGAGTGTGGCAGGGTAGCAGGTTGGGAGTGTGGCAGGGTAGCAGGTTGGTAGTGTGGCAGGGTAGCAGGTTGTTAGAGTAGCAGGTTGGGAGTGTGGCAGGGTAGCAGGTTGGTAGTGTGGCAGGGTAGCAGGTTGTTAGAGTAGCAGGTTGGGAGTGTGGCAGGGTAGCAGGTTGTTAGAGTAGCAGGTTGGGAGTGTGGCAGGGTAGCAGGTTGGGAGTGTGGCAGGGTAGCAGGTTGGTAGTGTGGCAGGGTAGCAGGTTGGGAGTGTGGCAGGGTAGCAGGTTGGTAGTGTGGCAGGGTAGCAGGTTGGGAGTGTGGCAGGGTAGCAGGTTGGTAGTGTGGCAGGGTAGCAGGTTGGGAGTGTGGCAGGGTAGCAGGTTGGGAGTGTGGCAGGGTAGCAGGTTGGGAGTGTGGCAGGGTAGCAGGTTGGTAGTGTGGCAGGGTAGCAGGTTGGGAGTGTGGCAGGGTAGCAGGTTGGTAGTGTGGCAGGGTAGCAGGTTGGGAGTGTGGCAGGGTAGCAGGTTGGTAGTGTGGCAGGGTAGCAGGTTGGGAGTGTGGCAGGGTAGCAGGTTGGGAGTGTGGCAGGGTAGCAGGTTGGGAGTGTGGCAGGGTAGCAGGTTGGTAGTGTGGCAGGGTAGCAGGTTGGGAGTGTGGCAGGGTAGCAGGTTGGGAGTGTGGCAGGGTAGCAGGTTGGTAGTGTGGCAGGGTAGCAGGTTGGTAGTGTGGCAGGGTAGCAGGTTGGTAGTGTGGCAGGGTAGCAGGTTGGTAGTGTGGCAGGGTAGCAGGTTGGTAGTGTGGCAGGGTAGCAGGTTGGGAGTGTGGCAGGGTAGCAGGTTGGTAGTGTGGCAGGGTAGCAGGTTGGGAGTGTGGCAGGGTAGCAGGTTGGTAGTGTGGCAGGGTAGCAGGTTGGTAGTGTGGCAGGGTAGCAGGTTGGTAGTGTGGCAGGGTAGCAGGTTGGGAGTGTGGCAGGGTAGCAGGTTGGTAGTGTGGCAGGGTAGCAGGTTGGTAGTGTGGCAGGGTGGCAATGTGGCAGCGTAGCAGTGTGGCAAAATGATGCGTGGTAGTGTGGCAGCAGCATGAAAGCAGTGTGGCAGGGTAGCAGCAGGATGGAAGGGTGGCATTTTGGCAGCAGAAGGATGGCAGGGTGGCAGCGTGGCAGGGTGGTAGCAGCATGAAGGCAGTGTGGCAGGGTGGCAGTGTGCCAACAGCGAAATGGCAGGTTGGCAGCAGCAGGATGGCATTATGGCAGCAGCAGGATGGCAGCATGACAGCAGCAGGGTGGCATTTTGACAGCAGTAGGATGGCAGTGTGGCAGAGTGGCAGGGTGGTAGTAGCAGGATTGCAGGATGTCAGCAACATAATGGTAGGGTGGCAGGTTGGCAGCACCAGAATGGCGGGGTGGCAGCAGCAGGATAGCAGGGTTTCATTTTGGCAGCAGCAGGGTGGCAGTGTGCCAACAGCAAGATGGCAGTGTGGTAGGTTAGCAGCAGCACTAGGATGGCAGGGTGGTAGTGTGGCAGGTTGGCAGAAGCAGAATGGCGGGGTGGCAGCAGCAGGATGGCAGGGTTTCATTTTGGCAGTAGGCAGGTTGGCAGTGTGGCAGCAGCGGGATTGCAGGGTTGCAGCAGCAGGATGGCAGGGTGGCAGAAGCAGGATTGCAGGGTGGCAGAAGCAGGATGGCAGGGTGACTGTGACAGGGTGGCAGCAGCAGGATGGTAGTGTGGTTAGGCGGCAGAGTGGCAGTAGCAGGATGGCAGTGTGCCAGGGTTGCAGCAGCATGATGGCAGGGTGGCAGTGTGGTGGCTTCATGATGACAGGGTGCCAAGGTGCAAGCAAGATGGCAGGGTGCCCGCAACAGGATGGCAATGTGGCAGGGTGCTACGGCGGCAGGGTGCTAGCAGCATGATGACAAGGTGGCAGCAGCTTGATGGCAGGGTGGCAGCAGCATGATGGCAGGGTGGCAGCAGGAAGATGGCAGGGTGATGGCAGGGAGATGACTGGGTGGCAGCAGCAGGATGGCAGAGTGCCAGGGTGGCACCTGCTGAATTGCAGGATGGCAGAGTGGCAGGGTGGCAGCAGCAATATGGCAATGTGGCAGGGTTGTAACAGCAGGGTGGCAGTCTGTCGGGCAGGGTGGCAGCATCAGGGTGGCAGCAGCAGGATGGCAGAGTGTCATGAGCAGGATAGCAGGGTGGCAGCAGCAGGATGGTAAGGTGGCAGCAGCAGGTTTCCAGGATGGCAGTGTGGCAGGGTGGCATGTTGGTAGCAGCAGATTGGTAGAGTGTCATGAGCAGGATGGCAGTGTGGCAGCAACAGGATGGAATAGTGGCAGCAGCAGGATGTCAGAGTGTCATGAGCAGGATGGCAGGGTGGCAGCAGCAGGATGGCAGAGTGTCATGAGCAGGATAGCAGGTTGGCAGCAACAGGATGGTATGGTGGCAGCAGCAAGATGGCAGTGTGGCAGGGTGGCAGCGCAGGATGACAAGGTGGAAGGGTGGCAGTATCATGATGGCGGGGTGGCAGCAGCATGATGGCAAGGTTCCAGCATGTCACCAGCAGGATGACAGGGTGGAAGGGTGGCAGTAACATGATGGCAGGGTGCCAGTGTGGCAGAGTGGCAGCAGCAGGATGCCAGGGTGGCAGTGTGGCAGGGTGGCAGCAAGCTGGATGACAGGGTGGAAGGGTGGCAGTATCATGATGGCGGGGTGGCAGCAGCATGATGGCAAGGTGGCAGCAGGAAGATGGCAGGGTGATGGCAGGGTGTTGACTGGGTGGCAGCAGCAGGATGGCAGAGTGCCAGGGTGGCAGCAGCAGGATTTCATGGTGGCAGCTGCTGGATTGCAGGATGGTAGGGTGGCAGCAGCAATATGGCAGGGTTGTAACAGCAGGGTGACAGTCTGTCGGGCAGGATGGCAGCATGGCAGCATCAGGGTGGCAGCAGCAGGGTGGCAGAGTGTCATGAGCAGGATGGCAGAGTGGCAGCAACAGGATGGTATGGTGGCAGCAGCAGGATGGCAGAGTGTCATGAGCAGTATAGCAGGGTGGCAGCAGCAGGATGGTATGGTGGCTGCAGCAGGTTGCCAGGATGGTAGTGTGGCTGGGTGGCATGTTGGTAGCAGCAGATTGTCAGGGTGTCAGAGTGGCAGCAGCAAGATGCCAGGGTGGCAGTGTGTCAGGGTGGCAGCAGCTGGATGACAGGGTGGAAGGGTGGCAGTAGCATGATGGCAGGGTGGCAGCAGTATGATGGCAAGGTGCCAGTATGTCTCCAGCAGGATGACAGGGTGGAAGGGTGGCAGTATCATGATGACGGGGTGGCAGCAGCATGATGGCAAGGTCGTAGCAGGAAGATGCCAGGGTGATGGCAGGGTGTTGACTGGGTGGCAGCAACAGGATGGCAGAGTGCCAGGTTGGCAGCAGCAGGATTTCAGGGTGGCAGCTGCTGGATTGCAGGATGGCAGGGTGGCAGCAGCAATATGGCAGGGTTGTAACAGCAGGATGGCAGTCTGTCGGGCAGGATGGCAGCATGGCAGCATCAGGGTGGCAGCAGCAGGGTGGGAGAGTGTCATGAGCAGGATGGCAGAGTGGCAGCAACAGGATGGTATGGTGGCAGCAGCAGGACGGCAGAGTGTCATGAGCAGGATAGCAGGGTGGCAGCAGCAGGATGGTATGGTGGCAGCAGCAGGTTGCCAGGATGGTAGTGTGGTAGAGTGGCATGTTGGTAGCAGCAGATTGGCAGGGTGTCAGAGTGGCAGCAGCAAGATGTCAGGGTGGCAGTGTGGCAGGGTGGCAGTTTAGGATGACAAGGTGGAAGTGTGGCAGTAGCATGATGGCAGGGTGGCAGCAGCATGATGGCAAGGTGCCAGCATGTCACCAGCAGGATGACAGGGTGGAAGGGTGGCAGTAACATGATGACAGGGTGCCAGTGTGGCAGAGTGGCAGCAGCAGGATGCTAGGGTGGCAGTGTGGCAGGGTGGCAGCAGCAGGATGACAGGGTGGAAGGGTGGCAGTAGCATGATGGCAGGGTGGCAGCAGTATGATGGCTAGGTGCCAGTATGTCTCCAGCAGGATGACAGGGTGGAAGGGTGGCAGTATCATGATGGCGGGGTGGCAGCAGCATGATGGCGAGGTGCCAGTATGTCACCAGCAGGATGACAGGGTGGAAGGGTGGCAGTAGCATGATGGCAGGGTGCTAGTGTGGCAGAGTGACATCAGCAGGATGCCACGGTGGCAGTGTGGCAGGGTAGCAGCAGCAGGTTGACATGGTGGGAAGGTGGCAGCAGCAGGATGGCAAGGTGCCAGTATGTCACCAGCAGGATGACAGGGTGGAAGGGTGGCACTATCATGATGGCAGGGTGCCCGCAAGGGGATGGTAATGTAGCAGGGTGCTAGCAGCATGATGGCAAGGTGGCAGCAGCATGATGGCAGGGTGACAGCAGGAAGATGGCAGGGTGATAGCAGCATGATGACTGGGTGGCAGCAGCAGGATGGCAGTGTGCCAGGGTGGCAGCAGCAGGATTTCAGGGTGGCAGCTGCTTGATTGCAGGATGGCAGGGTGGCAGTGTTGGCAGGATGGCAGTGTTGGCAGGATGGCAAGATGGCAGGGTGGCAGCATCAGGTTGGCAGCAACAATATGTCAATGTAGCAGGGTTGTAACAGCAGGGTGGCAGTGTGTCGGGCAGGATGGCAGCATCAGGGTTGCAGAGTGTCATGAGCAGGATGTCAGGGTGGCAGTAGCAGGTTGGCAGGGTGGCAGCAACAGGATGTCATCGTGGCAGGATGTGAGGGTGGCAGGGTGGCAGCAGCAGCATGGCAAGATGGCAGCAGCAGGATTCAGTGTGGCAGGGTGGCAGCAGTGGGATGGCAGGGTGGCAACAGCAGGGTGGCAGCAGCAGGATGGCAGGGTGTCAGCATTAGGGTGGCAGCAGCAGGGTGGTATGTTGGCAGCAGCAGGATGGCAGGGTGGCGGTACCAGGATGGCAGGGTGGCAGCACCAGAATGGCAGGGTGGCAGCACCAGGATGGCAGGGTGGCAGCAGCAGGATGGCAGGATGGCAGAGGCTGGATGCTAGGGTGGCAGGGTGGCAGCAGCAGGATGGCAGGGTGGCAGTGTGGCAGGGTGGTAGCAGCAGGCTGGGAATCTAACAGCAGCAGGCTGGCAGCAGCAGGGTGGCAGGCTGGCAACAGCAAGATGGCTGGCTGGCAGCAGCAGGATGGCAGCAGCAGGGTGGCAGTGTGGCAGGGTGGCCACAGCAGGTTGGGAGGCTGACAGCAGGATGGCAGGGTGGCAGCAGCAGGATGGGAGGCTGTCAGCAGCAGGATGGCGGGGTGGCAGCAGCAGGATGGCAGGGTAGCAGCAGTAAGATGCCAGGACGGTACTGTGGCAGGGTGGCAGCAGCAGGATGGGAGGCTGGCAGCAGCAGGCTGGCAGCAGATAGCAGGCTGGCAGCAGTAGGATGGCAGTGTGCCAGGGTGGCAGCAGCAAGATTGCAGGGTGGCAGCAGCAGGATGGCAGGGTGGCAGTGTGCCAGGGTGGCAGCAGCAAGATTGCAGGGTGGCAACAGCGGGATGGCAGAGTGACAGCAGCAGGATGGCAGGGTGGCAGCAGCAGGATGGCAGGATGGCAGCAGTAGGATGCTAGCGTGGCAGTAGCAGGATGACAGGGTGGCAGTGTGGCAGTTTGGCAGCAGCAGGATGTCAGGGTGGCTGCAGCAGGATGCCAGGATGGCAGGGTGGCAGATGGCAGGGTGACAGTGTGCCAGGATAGTGACAGCAAATTGGCATGGTGGCAGCAGCAGGTTCGCAGTGTCAGTGTGACAGGGTGGCAGCAGTGGGATGAGAGGAAGGCAGGGTGGCAGCAGTAGCATGGCAGTGTGCCAGAGTTGCAACAGCAGATTGGCAGGGTGGCAGCAGCAGGATGGTAGTGTGGCAGTGTGGCAGAGTGGCTGTTTGGCAGGATGGCAGGGTGGCAGTGTGCCAGGTGGCAACAGCAGATTGGCAGGTTGGCAGCAGCAAGGTGGCAATGTAGCAAGGTGGCATCAGCAGGGTGGCATTGTGGCATCAGCAGGGTGGCAGTTTAGCAGCAGCAGGATGGCAAGGTGGCAGGGTGGCAGTAGGCAGGGTGGCAACAGCAGGGTGGCAGCAGGCAGGGTGGCAACAGCAGGGTGGCATGGTGGCATCAGGAGGGTGGCAGGATGGCAGCAGCAGGGTGGTAGGGTGACAGGAGCAGGATGCCAGGGTTGCAATGTGGCAGGGTGGCAGCAGCAGGATGGCAGGGTGGCAGTGTGGCGTATGACCACCAACCAACCAGAAACTAATACACGCACTTGTTAATTGGGATGCCGCCGTGGTAAAGCAGATATTGCTTGCTGATCGCACACCAACCGGGATATTGGTTCGATCCCTAGTGGGTGTTGTGAGGGAGGGGGAGGGGGAGGGAGGGAAGGTGGGAGATAGGAAGGAAGGAAGAGGAGGGGGGTATGGGGGAGGGGGATGTGAGGGAGGGAGGGAGGGAGGGAGTAGGGGGGGCAGTATATGGTGGAAGGGAGAGTGAGGGTAAGGATATATGGTGTTAGTGAGAGGGAAGGAGAGGGGAGGTAGAGAGTGAGAGGGGATGGGATTGATGAGGGAGGGGAGAGGGAGGGTAAAAGAGTGGAGAATACAGGGTGATGACAGAGGGAAAGGGGGGAGGGGCG
>CAUDMG010001885.1:152500-190000 GCA_958450375.1 Homarus gammarus
AGGTATGATGATGATGTTGAACGGCTCTTGAGGATGATGCAATAGTCTATTGAGTATGATGCAATAGTTTATTGAGTATGATATATTGATGCCTTGACTTTGGTAGATTAGATAATTAAGATATCTTAAACTCTTTGAGTATTATGAATTAGTGGATTGAGAAAGATATGTATATATATATATATATATATATATATATATATATATATATATATATATATATATACACACACACATTTATGTTACGGCCTTTTTTACGAAATTGGTCCTTTTGCTAAATGGCCGATCTTTTAGCCGAATGACCCCAAAGTTGGCGTTATTGTATAGTTGCATTAAATCCCAGGACTCAAACCTCACCATCGCCTGACATTTATTGTCATGCAAAAAGGTCAGCTGTTTGGCCTAGGTTAGATTAGGTTAGGTTAGATGCCTGGTATTTACTGTCATTATGCAAATAGGCTTAACAACTGGCCTTTATCCTCCCAAAAGATGGATTTTTTGCTAAGGGCCAATTGATATACACACACACACACACACACACACACACACACACACACACACAAATTGTTAACAATTTAAACAAGTGAAATTAATACTGAACTTTTAAAACACCCAAAACTAAGATTAGGTAAGAAAGTTAACCATAAGTTCCACTCATGAACAATGAGTTGTGATCCCGAGAAAATTATAAATTAATAATAACTTTCAATAATGAGGGATAGTTAAACAGGAATAGCAATTTTCTTATAAATATACAAACTTGATATTAATATTTACAAAAAATAGAGAACATTAAGAAGTTATACAAAGGAAAAAAATAACTGTACGAGAGAAAATGAATAAGAATATTTTGATGGCCTTCAATCGGAGTAACGGAGGTAACATTCCGTGCCTCAGTAAGAACACTGACCATTTTAGGAAAGTGTCGTGTCCTAGTTTAAATAATCAGTAGGAAAGTACTCGGGTAGGACACACAATTGTTAGACTAAATTGTATTTAAGGCTGGCACGTCCCTTAACCTAAGAGAAATACATGTAAGTGACTTAGCGGAAGTTAGCTGGACCGTGATGAGACTGGAGATGGGCTGAAGGAGGAACCACCACAGGTTGATACGTTGAGAAGTGACCGGGAATAGTGAAGTTGAGTGAGGAAGTGTAGAAGTGTCCCAAGAAGGGTGTAGCCGCTCGTTATATAACCTCGATTATGACGTCACGTTTCTATTCTAAAAAATGTGATTGGTTACTTCGATGACGTCAACTGGTGCTTGAAAACATTTCCAAGCGGGAGGAGACGGTGGGAGGAATTGACTGGCGAAATGAAAAGTAAATAAGAAGAAAGTGACGACACGAATATACATCTGTAATCAAGGAAAGTTATCCCAATTTTCCTTAAATGATCTTTATGTTGCTTCCTGGGATTGTGAGTTTCTGAAACCTAAGTAGTTATGATACTGCATATATAAAAATGTTACAAAAATAAATAATTGGAGATTTTACGTAATCCCTAATTTTTAGCAATTTATCATAATCGCTGCGGCCGTCACCTAACCTAACCTAACCATTAACCATGTATAGGTTAGGTTATTATAAGTTAGCTGAAGGCTGTACCGTTTATAAGACATTTTCGGAACATATTACATAGAGATTACATGAAATCCCTAGTTAACCAAATTTCCTTAAAATATACAGACAGGAGACGGGAATTACCCTAATAAAACGGTCTTAAACGGTCTTTGTGGCGGAGACTGCAACGTAACTGTAAACAAGATTATCTGTTGATGTGTGTAGTAGAGTGAATGTGTTATGTCGTCATTAAGAGGAACCCAAAAAAGAAACACGCCTTCATTAACCATCAGTATAGTATTTATATGACACACAGGAGTAATTAACACACACACACACAGAATGAGTAAGATGTTACCGTTAATATAAATTATTACTCAGAATCGACTCATTTTACTCATTTACTCATGAGACGAGTGTATTCATTGTTACTTAAGTTATGAAGCGAAATGTTATGAAAAGATGAGGGATTAATACCGGGTTGTATTGTTAATCAGAGTTGTAATAAGTGCGGACTAAAGGTTGTATTGTGGTATTCCATAATTTATCATATGTAAAACAGGTTGTGACACAAATCGAGTTGTGACACTAAGCGGATTTTGACACTGCGTAGGTTGTGACAGTGACATTAAGCGATTTGTGACACTAAGCGACTTGTGACACTATCCGGGTTGTGACACTAAGTGATTTGTGGCACTAAGCAGGATATGACACTGTGCAAAACAATATTAAATTAAACAATATTAAGCAAAGTGATATTTGGTGAAGCAGATATGAAGTCAAACCACATTAAGCAAAGCAATAATAAGCAAGTTGTCTTAAGTGAAACAATAATAAACAAGTTTGTCTTATTAGGTGAAACAAAAGTAAACAAGTTGTCTTATTCGGTGAAACAATAATAAGTAGGTTGTCTTATTAAGTGAAGCAATAATTAAGTTGTGATATTAAGTGAAGCAATAATAAGCAAGTTGTCTTATTAAGTGAGGCAATAATAAGCAAGTTGTCTTATTAAGTGAAGCAATAATAAGTAAATTGTTATATTAAGTGAAGCAATAATAAGTAAGTTGTAATAGTTAGTGAAGCAATAATAAGTAAGTTGTAATAGTTAGTGAAGCAATAATAAGTAAGTTGTCATATTAAGTGAAGCTATTATAAGTAAGTTGTCATATTAAGTGAAGCAATAATAAGTTAGTTGTCATATTAAGTGAAGCGATTATAAGTAAGTTGTTATATTAAGTGAAGCAATAATAAGTAAGTTGTCATATTAAGTGAAGCAATAATAAGTAAGTTGTCATATTAAGTGAAGCAATAATAAGTAAGTTGTTATATTAAGTGAAGCTATCATAAGTAAGTTGTAATAGTTAGTGAAGCAATAATAAGTAAGTTGTCATATTAAGTGAAGCTATTATAAGTAAGTTGTCATATTAAGTGAAGCGATAATAAGTAAGTTGTCATATTAAGTGAAGCTATTATAAGTAAGTTGTCATATTAAGTGAAGCAATAATAAGTAAGTTGTCATATTAAGTGAAGCGATTATAAGTAAGTTGTCATATTAAGTGAAGCAATAATAAGTAAGTTGTCATATTAAGTGAAGCTATTTTAAGTAAGTTGTCATATGAAGTGAAGCAATAATAAGTAAGTTGTCATATTAAGTGAAGCGATAATAAGTAAGTTGTCATATTAAGTGAAGCGATTATAAGTAAGTTGTCATATTAAGTGAAGCAATAATAAGTAAGTTGTCATATTAAGTGAAGCTATTATAAGTAAGTTGTCATATTAAGTGAAGCTATTATAAGTAAGTTGTCATATTAAGTGAAGCAATATAAAGCGTAGCCATGCTAAGCGAGGTTCACCGTGTGCGTCATTATAGCTCACTTTTTGCATCCGTTCTGACAACTTGATCCATTAATTTTGAAGCTAATTTTCCTAAACAATTTCATGACGTGATTGATGTTAATGTTGTTATGGTGTTATTATTACATGTTATTATCATTAACAGTCATCGTTAAAATTATTAAGGGTGAACATAAACTGTTGATATAAACGGTAATAATTATTGGTTTGTCTTTATCTGTTACCCTTACTAATGATCATGAAGTGTTATTAAGTTATCATTAACAATTATCAGTAAGTCAACGCTAACAATTATCAGTAAGTTATCATTAACAATTATCAGTCAGCCAACGTTAACAATTATCAGTAAGCCAACGTTAACAATTATCAGTAAGCCAACGTTAACAATTATCAGTAAGCCAACGTTAACAATTATCAGTAAGCCAACGTTAACAATTATCAGTAAGTTATCATTAACAATTATCTTTAAGTTATCAAATATTAGGCAGTTAATAGTCAATTCATTGGTACTTTATGTGTTGTTATCTTACTATGTGTTGCGCTAAGAGAGGTACACACGACCACAAAAGTATCTGTGTACATTAGGTCCGATGAGTTCCTCAATGATCAATACACCTGTGCCGCAACGTAACTACCACCATGAACCACGCTACAACCACCATGAACCACGCTACAACATTGTTCAGGAGATTATTGTATTTTCTTTTGAATTTTCATATAATAACAATACTTACTATGGATAAAACAGGAAATGTCGATAGTAAGCGATATATGGCATTTTACAATATTCATCGTCTGGTGTCAGATTGTTTCGAGCGAAATGTTCAAAGATAATTTTTTGATGGTGTGTACACCTGACAGTGGCCTGACCTTATTACCCCGCCCATAATTGCAGGTTGGGTATTATTTTCGGTCCTGTTTGTCTGTCTGTTGTCTGCTTGTGTATCCTAAGATAACTAAAAAACGGGTTTGAGAATTTGCACCAAACTTGGTAGTTGTTATCACCATGTGACGAGGTCCCCATGATAAACGTTTTGTGCAAATCGCGCCCAAATTGATCAAATGTTACCATGGTAAGAAAGTTTTTTTTGGTGATTAATGAAAACGATGACATTAGATAGTCTCCAGCGGCGACTACAATTAATTTACATTAACAGGGTCACTAGTTCTATATTTACCCTGCCATGGTAAAGGTTCGCGGTCAGGGTTTGCATCCGCTTTATGATGATTTAATTTTTCACTGTTATGTACCAGCTAACACGGGGCGTCACCCACACATTGCCACCTAAATGGGAGGTTCGAACGAGGGAGCAATGATGCGCCAGGCCAGTGCAATTACCACCTCGCTACTGTACCCAAATAGTAGTTATGGTAATTAATTCAGTAATTATGTGACAGGTATTGTGACTTTTGTATGTGGAATGATATTGTTGTTCTGTTATTGAAAATTCTGGTGATAAATTGTACTTTTAGTTAGATATAATTTTTGTTAATTTTATTGCACTAATTTTTGTTTACTATTATTCATTTCATATACTTACATTTTATTAGCAAATTTTTCAATAATTTTTCTTTTTTAAGTATATTATTTGTTTCCTTTAATGTTGTTTTGTCGTAATGACCATGGTGATGTAATGATGCGTTAGTTCAGTTCTTTAAGCGTGTGTGCTTTGAGTTAACCAATACACTAACATCAACAAGCAAAGTTAAATGATACAGTATTATCTCTTATGTAAATTATGTATATAACAGAACTGCTGACTGTGCACTACACTTACTGTTGACTGTGCACTACATTTACTGTTGACTGTGCACTACACTTACTGTTGACTGTGCACTACACTTACTGTTGACTGTGCACTACACTTACTGTTGACTGTGCACTACACTTACTGTTGATTGTGCATTACACATACTGTTGATTGTGCACTACACTTACTGCTGACTGTGCACTACACTTACTGCTGACTGTGTACTGCACTTACTGTTGACTGTGCACTACACTTACTGCTGACTGTGCACTACACTTACTGTTGATTGTGCACTACACATACTCTTGACTGTGCATTACACTTACTGCTGACAGTGCATTACACTTACTGCTGACTGTGCATTACACTTGCTGGTGACTGTGCACTACACTTACTCTTGACTGTGCACTACACTTACTGCTGACTGTGCATTACACTTATTGCTGACTGTGCACTACACTTACTGTTATCTGTGCACTACACTTACTATTAACTGTACACTTATTAGGTGTACACTTACTATTAACTGTACACTTGCTATTAACTGTACACTTGCTATTAACTGTACACTTGCTATTAACTGTACACTTGCTATTAACTGTACACTTGCTATTAACTGTACACTTGCTATTAACTGTATACTTGCTATTAACTGTACACTTGCTATTAACTGTATACTTGCTATTAACTGTACACTTGCTATTAACTGTGCACTTGCTATTAACTGTACACTTGCTATTAACTGTACACTTGCTATTAACTGTATACTTGCTATTAACTGTACACTTGCTATTAACTGTACACTTGCTATTAGCTGTACACTTGCTATTAACTGTACACTTGCTATTAACTGTACACTTGCTATTAACTGTATACTTGCTATTAGCTGTACACTTGCTATTAACTGTATACTTGCTATTAGCTGTACACTTGCTATTAACTGTACACTTGCTATTAACTGTACACTTGCTATTAACTGTATACTTGCTATTAGCTGTACACTTGCTATTAACTGTACACTTGCTATTAACTGTACACTTGCCATTAGCTGTACACTTGCTATTAACTGTAGACTTGCTATTAACTGTAGACTTGCTATTAACTGTACACGATTGTAAAACTGATTAGAATAACAGTTTTATGTGAAGATGAATTAGAACAGATTTCGTCACTAATTTTCTGTTAATTTTTACTTTAACTCGTGAAAAAATTTTCATAAAATCTGATTTCTATCAATAAATGCAAACGGGGTTAAATCCCTGTACGAATATTTATCAATATTTTAACATTCTATGAGAGTAAGGTTATGAGGGGTAAACATTATAACAAACATCTATTGTATTGGCTGTGGCGTAAACACAGGTATGATGGAATAGAAAGTACCGCTATGAATATACAAATGTTTAAAGTTTATTAATATATTATCATTAATGAACCGGTGTATGTATGTGTGTGTATGTGTGTGTGTGTGTGTGTAGTACTAGTTTACATGTAAAAAAATGCATATTAAGTTAGTTGTATCAAAATCGCCGTATTGTTTTTCAATATGTTTCACATCCGGTAAAAACTGCGAAATGTTGATATGGAACTAGAAAAACAAACTATATATATTGTAAACTTCGGAGAAAAAAATTATCAAACTATTTAAAGTGTTTATATATGTTGTGACGTCATTTATTACCCTAAAAATTTTCAACAAATGTTTATTTAGAAAAGATGTTTAACAATGCATTAATATAGTAACTTCAACTCTATCCCTCAAATTTTTCAATGAGTGAAATTCTAAACCCTTAGCTTAAGCCTCAACAATTTCCAAGTTGAAGGGGAACTTTCTTAATGAGATGCTGACCAAGTTTGTGACTCCCATATTTGTCCTGTGAAAGGAATTAGGATCCTTAGGGGAAGTTTAATTCATTATATTGTGTTTCCGAGGGTGTTGTGTCGACTGGGATCAACAACAAAAAAGTAATGATATTTTGTACCTGTATCCTTCTGCTTGTATGTGTGTTAGTCTGGGTCTAGTGAGGACTGGTACAATTCACTGGCTCTTAGAGAGAGAGAGAGAGGGGCGTGGGCGATGTCCTGTCTTCCTTGCACACAAAACCCAGAGAGGACCGTTAGTACACGACACGCCACGCAACACTCCCAAATAATTATCTGGGTCACGAAGCTCATGATAACAAAAGAGTTGTCAGGGGAAAAAAAACTGCAAGAGTCACTGGGAAAAAATCAAAACAAATTACACTGAACATTATCAATTGGAATATGAAGGAAAATTATGGAAGTGTTTACCGAATGGGACTGAGGGAGCGGTGACCGACCCCAGAGCGGGACTGGTACAGTGGTCACCGGAGACAACCGCCAGAATGAAAACATTGAACTGGTTCACATATTTCTGTATTTTTTGTATTTATTTTGTTTTTGTTGTTGGTGGTGCTATCAAACCCGCACACGAAGGTCTGATAGTTATATAATGCTTTAATCTCTGCTTGTTGCCACTCTGTTAGCACAATAAATGAACTAATTTAGGCAACATCTTCAAACTTTTATGCACGATAGACCTTATATAAATATCTATGTGACAGAGGTCAGTGTGGCTTTTTCATATGTCAGTAGGTCAAAATGACGTCAGTATTACACCATGACTCTTAATCACGTTTTCTTATCAAGTTAAGCGGAACTACTGAGATTGATGACCTTAATTAATTATGCGTAAAATATAGTAGTATACAAAAATAATTGAAAAAAATAGAATCGAGTGAGGTGTACAACGCATTTTAATTAAATTGTAATATAATTCATTTGATTTCGATTCAATGACACGTGTCGCTGAACTGAAAAATAACAAATGAATCATCAGTCAAAACAAAAATATTATTTCCTGTAGCGTTATAGAGCTCAATTAATTAATTTTCACCGACTTTGGCATTCACAACTCAGCGTTTTCATACAATACGAGTATAAATTAATTATATGTCATATAAAGAATATTCGAGTGTTCGTCTTTTTCACCAATAGCGTTCGAGTATAATGAGAATGAGAAGTGTTTAACATATACACAAGTTGAGAGCAGATCTTTGTGATTTTAAGAGCGTTCGAGTGTGCTGAACATTTGCATTCATCCGTATAAATCGAGTTGGATAATTCCCTGGTGTTGTCAGGAGCATTCGTTTGATTATCCTATAATTGGTATATGAAGAGGATTCGAGTATGATTAATTTCTCTCACATTTCAAGAGCATTCGAAAGTACTTTCCCTTCATTAATAGAATTTGATTTCTGGCTTTATCATTTCAAGAGCATTCGATTGTGTATGATTATAATTTTGACTGTTCTAAGTTGTAATATATCTTAAAATTTTTATAATTTCAAAAGTTTTCGAGTTTGAATTAAATCGTAGTAATTTTATGAATATTCGAGTGCGTATGAATGTATCGTAATAAATATGTTATAAATATGTTACTTCCATCTGGTATACATGTTTACTTGTGCCGTCAGCAGCATTCGAGTTTGAATCATATCGTTGTTATTTTATGATCATTCGAATGTACATCAACGCAACTCTAGAACAAATTATTCTTTAGCAATGTTTCCCGGGAAATTCTGGCTATAATTCTTTTGTTTTCAATGTGAAGTCTTGTCGAGTGTAAAATATTTTCTTTTCATTTAAATATCTAGGTTTGAATAATTTTCTTGTTTGTTGGTGAGAATAACAATTTGCAATTATTATTTTATTTTTTATTTTAAGACCGACGCTACTTGTTATATATGATAATTAATATCAGGAAAAACATTATATATATATATATATATATATATATATATATATATATATATATATATATATATATATATATATGTGTGTGTGTGTATGTATTTATATTAAGAATGACGTTGAAGTCCAGGAATTAATAATAATAATATCTAGAGTTGTGTAATAAAAACAATACCGGCTCTACATTCACTTTCCACGCCAATTTCAACGCTCTTTTTCCACGCTCACTTTTCACGCAACTTTCCAAGCTCACATTCAACGCGATTCTAAATTAAAGTAAATACTGTAAACTCATAACTTTATACCAACATAGCGGCCATATTAATGGACACGTGGCCTTATGTTTGAATACAGTGGCCATATTAAAGTAACACATGGCCTTATGTTTGAATACAGTGGTCATATTAAAGTAGCACGTGGTCTTATGTTTGAATACAGTGGCCACATTAAAGTAACACATGGCCTTATGGTTGAATACAGTGGCCATATTAAAGTAACACATGGCCTTATGTTTGAATACAGTGGCCACATTAAAGTAACACATGGCCTTATGGTTGAATACAGTGGCCACATTAAAGTAACACATGGCCTTATGTTTGAATACAGTGGCCATATTAAAGTAACACGTGGCCTTATGTTTGAATACAGTGGCCACATTAAAGTAACACGTGGTCTTATGTTTGAATACAGTGGCCATATTAAAGTAACACATGGCCCTATGTTTGAATACAGTGGTCATATTAAAGTAACACATGGCCTTATGTTTGAATACAGTGGCCATATTAAAGTAACACGTGGCCTTATGTTTGAATACAGTGGCCATATTAAAGTAACACGTGGCCTTATGGTTGAATACAGTGGCCACATTAAAGTAAC
Organism: Homarus gammarus; assembly: GCA_958450375.1. NCBI lineage: Eukaryota > Metazoa > Arthropoda > Malacostraca > Decapoda > Nephropidae > Homarus > Homarus gammarus. The sequence goes on from CAUDMG010001885.1 coordinate 162,318, forward strand.
ACATGGCCTTATGGTTGAATACAGTGGCCACATTAAAGTAACACGTGGCCTTATGGTTGAATACAGTGGTCATATTAAAGTAACACATGGCCTTATGTTTTGAATAATGTCTCAATATTATTATTAAGAAGAATAACGACAATAACAACAACAATAATAACAACAACAATAATAATAATAATGAGAATAATTACTAATAACTGATAATAATGATGATAATTTAATACTTTAATAATACAATTTAGTTTGCCACATTTCCCACATTTTACTAGTAATTAGAAATAAATCGTTTAGAACGGGACAAACGGGACATCTTTGATTTTTTTCCTCCACTCTTCTGTTTCTATCATCTCTTTTTCTCTTCCTTTTTTCTTGTATTTCTTTTCTTTCTTTTCTTGCCTCTTATTTTTACTTTTTTTTTACTTCTACATTCTCCTTCTTTCTTCTACTTTTTCCTTCTTTCTTTCACTTTTCCTTCTTTCTTCCTTCTCCTTTCTTCTATTTTCTTCTTATACTTTTTCTATTTTCGTTTTCCTTCTACTTTCTTCTTCTTTCTTCTATTTTTCTTCTTTCCTTATTTTTCTTATTTCCGTATTCTTCTTTTTCATTTCTTTATTCTCTCTTTCTTATTTTTTTTCTTTTTACTTCCTCTTTCTTTTTATTTCTTCTTTCTTCCAATTCTTTCTTCTTTACCTTTCTTTCTTTCCTTGTTTTTTTTCGTTTTCTTTGTTTCTGCTTTCTTTTTCTCCTTAATTTTATTTTATCATTTCTTCCTTTTTTTTCTTGCTTCTTGTTTCTCGTTCTTGCTTCTTCTCTTCTTTCTTTATTCTCCTTTTTCATTTCTTTTGCTTTTTCCCTTTGCCTTCTTTCATCTTCTACTTTCCTTCCTTCCTTCTTTTCTTTCTTCACTATATATAAATATAACCTAACATAAACCACTTAAATATAATTACATTAATATATATCATTCCATAGCCATAATATAGGACAGGTGTTTTATCTATAATCAATCATAAGACAATTAATAATAATCAAATATATATAATTATACGTCATAGTACTAGGGGTATGATTTTATCAATTATATGTGATAATTTAGAGAAGTATAATCCGTGCATCGAATTAATTTTAAAGTACTTGCATATTATATAATCGAAAGGTAATATAATTTATCTAATTGCCTTTTAGATAATCGTATGTTATGTAATGATGAGGCAGTGGGAAAAAGGGTAAACCTAATTATACTTAATATAAGCTTAAGTATCTAATTATCATCCAGTATAGTCCAATACACCTAATTATTCTTAAATTATTGGTAATATATAATTAAAATCCAAATTAACCCAATAAATCCTAATTATTTCTATTATATTGGCATATTATCAGTGTGTGTGTGTGTGTGTGTGTGTGTTATGACAGTATCAACAAAGGTGTCAGGTTATTATGCAGGTCAGACTGTTGTTATTAAAACCCTTAACAACATGAAGTAAATATCCACTATATCATGAATTAATCTCATAGTTTTGGCTCAAGGATAAACCAATTAAATGTAAATACAAATATTAATATAATACTAAGAAGTGTTCTGAAAGTTACTATGAACATAACTTAAGTGTGCGCCAAGGGGAAATAATTATAATCACCATCTTTAGCCAAGTGTTATTTTGTAAAGCTCTCACGTTCTTCCACGTTGCAAATTAAACCGTTTCGGAACTTTTGGTGCACCCAGAATATATAAAATACAAGAATTAAAGAAAATTACACAATAAAATAACAGTAAATTATACGCATACTAGAACCAAATTATTGTAGGAAAAAATGTTAAAGTTCTGACAAAATTTAATTATTAAGAATGAATTTTTTTTTCTTGGTACGATTAAATTATTAAGATAAAAAATTTACATATAAATTTTTAAACTCTTACTACTTTCTATTTTGGTCTTCCTCCACCTGAACACTGAACACTCCATCACATGAAACACTCACAAGGAAGGATACAACTCAACAACTACATCACAACAGAGAAACCTTAAAATGATAGAAGCAAAAATTCCAGTTAGTCTTCAATCTTTCCATTTTATAACTCATTCCACTTAACCTCACTCTTCTCAGCTCCCACAAGGAACCACACACCATAACTAACTCCTCTCAGCCCACACAAGGAACCACACACCATAACTAACTCCTCTCTGCTCCCACAAGGAATAACTAACTCCTCTCTGCTCCCACAAGGAACCACACACCATAACTAACTCCTCTCAGCCCCCACAAGGAACCACACACCATAACTAACTCCTCTCAGCTCCCACAAGGAACCACACACCATAACTAACTTCTCTCAGCTCCCACAAGGAACTACACACCATAACTATCTTCTCTCAGCTCCCACAAGGAACCACACACCATAACTATCTTCTCTCAGCCCACACAAGGAACCACACACCATAACTAACTTCTCTCAGCCCACACAAGGAACCACACACCATAACTAACTTCCCTCAGCCCACACAAGGAACCACACACCATAACTAACTTCTCTCAGCCCACACAAGGAACCACACACCATAACTAACTTCTCTCAGCTCCCACAAGGAACTACACACCATAACTAACTTCCCTCAGCCCCCACAAGGAACCACACACCATAACTAACTTCTCTCAGCTCCCACAAGAGACCACACACCATAACTAACTTCTCTCAGCTCCCACAAGGAACCACACACCATAACTAACTTCTCTCAGCCCACACAAGGAACCACACACCATAACTAACTTCCCTCAGCCCACACAAGGAACCACACACCATAACTAACTTCTCTCAGCCCACACACCATAACTAACTTCTCTCAGCTCCCACAAGGAACTACACACCATAACTAACTTCCCTCAGCCCCCACAAGGAACCACACACCATAACTAACTTCTCTCAGCTCCCACAAGGGACCACACACCATAACTAACTTCTCTCAGCCCACACAAGGAACCACACACCATAACTAACTTCTCTCAGCTCCCACAAGGGACCACACACCATAACTAACCTCTCTCAGCCCACACAAGGAACCACACACCATAACTAACTCTTATGTTCCACCTCTGGCATTATTATTTCATGCTGTGAGCTGAAGTCTTTTCTTATCAGCCGTTTTGTCAATCCTCTGAATTCTCGTTGTTAATGGTTGGCTCTGTGTACTGAATATTTTAATCCTTACAACTGTTGTAACAAAAACATGCATTCTAGGATAATGATAAGCCAGCCACACACACACACACACACACACACACACACACACACACACCAGTGTATCTAATCTTTCCTAATGTGGTCCTAAGTATGACTATCGTAAAAAAATAACTGACTATATCCGCTTAATTACCTAGTTTAATCATATAATAATCAGATGAAAAATGTGGTTTAAGAGTTAATGTTGGAAAGACTAAAGTAATGGTTGTTTCAAATTGGAAATAAATCCTAAAATAAAAGTTATGGTAGACAACAGGGAACTTAAACAAGCGGAAAATTTTGTGTATTTGGGAAGTAATATTACTTGTGATGGTAAATATAGGGATAAAATAAAAGCAAGATTAGGCAAACAAACACAGGATTGAATAATCTAAAAGACCATGAAAAATGACATTAACTTAAATTTGAGAAAAGAGGGCTGCTGAAAGGCTTTATATGTCAAGGACTGTTTGTGAGGGCCAGAAGCTTGGACACTCGGTTGCAGACGCCAGAGAAGTTGGAGGCCTTTGAAATGTGTATAGGCGAATGCTAAGAATAAACTACACTGACAGGAAAACAAATGAAGAAATACTAAGATTAGCAAAGACTTCAAGAGAAATACCTGAAATGTACAGAGAGAAAGAAATATAAGAGTCTTTGGTCAAATAATTAGGGATGATGGGATAATAACAAATATTAATGGCACAGTTGAGGGTAGGAGGGCCAAGGGTAGGCAGAGACTGTGATGGGTGAATGAAATTAATAACTGGGTCCCCAGAGATGCAAACTTTTAGAGGTTTGGTAGAAACAGCCCGAGAACGTTTAGAGTGGAGGACTGTGGTCGCCAACCCTGAGATATATGGACAGTACTTTGATTGAGTTGATTAATAACTCGGTATACCTAATGACTTCTAACATGATGGCACAATGCCTAAACTATCAACACACACACACACACACACACACACACACACACACACAAACCGAGGATCTAACCATCCCTCATTCACTCACCTTCGGAGGTAAATAAACAGATATACAAATATTAGGTTTTAAGAGGGTCAGGGTCGCGTTCACGTATTAGTGGGAAAATTGTATTCCTATTCAGAGTTACCGGGAGCTACCGTCGGGACTATTACCAGACACCGAGGGTAAAAAAGCAAACAAATACCGCTCTATTGTGTAGCTTATATTGAATGGGGTCCCTCTGATATCTCCTGTTGAATGGGGTCCCTCTGATATCTCCTGTTGAATGGGGTCCCTCTGATATCTTCTGTTGAATGGGGTCCCTCTGATATCTCCTGTTGAATGGGGTCCCTCTGATATCTCCTATTGAATGGGGTCCCTCTGATATCTCCTGTTGAATGGGGTCCCTCTGATATCTCCTGTTGAATGTGGTCCCTCTGATATCTCCTGTTGAATGTGGTCCCTCTGATATCTCCTGTTGAATGTGGTCCCTCTGATATCTCCTGTTGAATGGGGTCCCTCTGATATCTCCTGTTGAATGTGGTCCCTCTGATATCTCCTGTTGAATGTGGTCCCTCTGATATATTGTTCTTGGTATTTGTTCTAGTTTGTTTTGTTATAGTTTGTGTGTGTTTTATCTCCGCTTATGGCGAGGGATATAGAAATGGTTGCCGGAAATCTACTTGTCTGTAAGTCCGTTTGTCTGTTACTCCGTCCATCTGTAAGTCCGTCTGTGGTGTCACAAAGTTCACCTATCAAAAGTCCACCTGTCCCAAAGTCCACCTGTCAAAAAGTCCACCTGTCAAAAAGTCCATCTGTCCCAAAGTCCACCTGTCCCAAAGACCACCTGTCCCAAAGTGCACCTGTCCGAAAGTCCACCTGTCAAAAAGTCCACCTGTCTCCAAACCCACCTGTCTCCAAGTCCACCCGTCTCAAAGTGTAACAGTTAGACATTTTTTTTTTTCCGGACCGTCACTCAAAAGGCCTTCCAAATAACTCTATAGAAATATGTATGTATATTAAACTGAAGGTAAAGAAAGAATTTCATCTGGAAGGAATATTCTAATGCATATATAATTCTGCTGGTTAGGGTATATACCTGACTTGTATACTGGTATATATGACTAGTTTATATATAATTCTGTTGAATAAGGCATATACCTGACTATACTGGTATATATGACTAATTTTATATTATAATTTCCTAAGTGGGGGATATACCCGACTAAATATATACAGTATATACTTATTTACTATATTAATTTCAATGTTATTTATGTGGTAAGAATTTATATAACGTGTGTGTGTGTGTGTGTGTGTGTGTGTGTGTGAAGGAGGGTGAGTCGATATAGATTAGGTTAGGATTGATATAACATTGGTAATTTGGAATGATTGTGACGTTGATGGAGAGAGAGAGAGAGAGAGAGAGAGAGAGAGAGAGAGAGAGAGAGAGAGGTGGGGGGTTGGTAACGAGAGATAAAATAAGATGAATGAGAGGAATGAACGAGATGGATGAATGAAAAGACAGACAGACAGACAGGCAGACAAGCAGACAGAGGAAGCAATCCAGGGAAACAAATAGACAGACAGACAGAGGAAGTTATTCAAACAGACAGACAGACAAAAAAAGGAAACAATCCAAACAGACCGACAGACATCCAGCTAGACAGAAAAACGAAGCAATGTGAATAGAGAACCAGACCCAGACCCAGACACAGACACACACACAGACACAGACCCAGACACAGACACACAGACAAACAGACGTCTGGAAGGATGAACAATACCCACAATTACCACACTCACAACCTGCCTCTCAGATAACAATATTACCACAATTCAAGATCGGAACAGTGAACACCGGCCGCCAGCCTTAAAGACACAGGTGTGGTGGTGGACTGGTGGTGGTGGTGGTGCTGGTGGTGGTGGTGGTGGTGGTGGTAGTGGTGCTGGTTCACGTTCACTACTGACCATTAATTATTTGTAATATTGTGGGGATATTATGATGTATCTCTGGGTGTTTGTTTATGTTGAGGAGATAAATAAATTGATATACACACACACACACACACACACACACACACACACACACACACACGCACTCACACACACACGCACACATACACATATACGTCATTTTTCAGTGTTACTTCTAAAGCCTTTGTTATTTAAATGCTTTACAAGGCCACACTTAATTAGTTAATGTTTATACATATATTTGAAAGGTTTTCTTAATGTTAGTGTTATTAAATGTTTACACAAATAAGGTCTTATGAACGAGTTGATCTTTAATGTTTATTTAAATGTCTTGTAATTTAAAGTTTGCATAAAAAAGTGTGTGTGTGTGTGTGTGTGTGTGTGTGTGTGTGTGTTGAACAGCTTGAACTCTTCTCTATCATTCTCTCCCTATGTGTCTATCTATAATTGTGTATCCATCCATCCAGAATTATCCGAATAAATAAATGAACTTTATCTTACCTGAACTAGCTTTTATTCCGGGTAAAATGACTTTAACAACAGGTCATTAAATCATACGCACAAAACACAGAGTAACCCTCAAACAAATAACAACAATAACAACAGCCAGAATAAACATTACAATTTAACTACGGGTGGGTGGGTAAGTGAGATGGGGGGGGGGGGAGAGGTGAGGGAGGGAGAGTGGGAGAGGTAAAAGGAGAAGGAAATGAGAGGAAGAGAGAGAGGTGGTGGAGGGAAGGGTTAGGAAAGGTAGGGATGAAGAGGAAAGGGGAAAAGGGAGGGGGAGGAGGGAGGGAAAATAGCACTGTAACTAATGAATATATATATAGCGTTTCCTTCCTCTACCCCCCCCCCCCCCCCAACACACACACACACACACACACACGGTTCCTTCCTCACCGCCACTCGCTAAGAAAACTTACTCTGAGCGTGGGAAACCAAGCGTGAGCATGGGAAAATAACCATACGCGTGGGAACCAGAGAGGGGGGGGGGAGGGTGTGTTGTTGAAGAGAGTGTGTCTGTAGCCTCATATTGATACTTTGGTCATACGTCAGTTGGTGATTACTAAGATGGTAGAAGGCGATGAACAGATAGATGGAATGATAATTAGATTAGACTCGTACATACATACATACATACATACATACTCCTGTACATACATGCATACATACTGTACATTCGTTGACAGACAGACAGACATTGACAGCAGTAATATATGCAGATTGCCTCTCCTATCTCGACCTATCGTATTGACAAAAAAGACTAAAGATATATTACAGATGTGGTAACACTGCCTCTCCATGTGACGAGTTATGGTAACACTGCCTCTCCATGTGACGAGTTATGGTAACACTGCCTCTACAAGTGACAGGTTATGGTAACACTGCCTCTACAAGTGACAGGTTATGGTAACACTGCCTCTACAAGTGACAGGTTATGGTAACACTGCCTCTCCATGTGACGAGTTATGGTAACACTGTCTCTCCATGTGACGAGTTATGGTAACACTGCCTCTACACGAGACAGGTTATGGTAACACTGCCTCTACATGTGACAGGTTATGGTAACACTGCCTCTACATGAGACAGGTTATGGTAACACTGCCTCTCCATGTGACAGGTTATGGTAACACTGCCTCTACAAGTGACAGGTTATGGTAACACTGCCTCTCCATGTGACGAGTTATGGTAACACTGCCTCTACATGAGACAGGTTATGGTAACACTGCCTCTACATGAGACAGGTTATGGTAACACTGCCTCTACATGAGACAGGTTATGGTAACACTGCCTCTCCATGTGACAGGTTATGGTAACACTGCCTCTACATGAGACAGGTTATGGTAACACTGCCTGTACATATGACAGGTTTTGGTAACACTGCCTCTCCAAGTGACGGGTTATGGTAACACTGCCTCTACATGTGACAGGTTATGGTAACACTGCCTCTACATGTGACAGGTTATGGTAACACTGCCTCTACATGAGACAGGTTATGGTAACACTGCCTCTACATGCGACAGGTTATGGTAACACTGCCTCTACATGTGACAGGTTATGGTAACACTGCCTCTACAAGTTATAGGTTATGGTAACACTGCCTCTACATGTGACAGGTTATGGTAACACTGCCTCTACATGTGACAGGTTATGGTAACACTGCCTCTACATGTGACAGGTTATGGTAACACTGCCTCTACATGTGACAGGTTATGGTAACACTGCCTCTACATGTGACAGGTTATGGTAACACTGCCTCTACAAGTTACAGGTTATGGTAACGTTTCGTTGTAAATTCTTTAATGGAATTCATGTATAAAATGAATAAGAAATTCTTGTGCCCACTGATGAATGAAATTATTGAAAGAATGAGATGAAAGAAGTGAATAAAGTTAAGAAAATAAATGAGGTGAATAAAATTAATTAATTGAATGAAGTGAATGAACATAATGAATTAAATGGAATGAATGAATGTGAATGAAAACGAACGAATAGTAAAGAGAGATGAATATATTTGTGTACGTTGAAAAATGTGAATATTAGGAATAATTATGTAGATAGTTTAATGAATAAATTATAGAGAAAGATTAATGAATAAATGTGGAGATAAGAAAATGAATAGATAGATAGATAAGAAGATGGATATAGTTCTTACATATTTATTATAATTACGAATAAAATGAAAAATAAATAAGTTTAAAGTAAAATAGGAGAGAAAAATACTGTATGAACTGAATAAGTGAATGAACATGTAAATAGATGAAGATAAAATGAAAGAAAATGAATGAAATGAAGAAAGATATCGATAAATGAACTTTAATGAATGCAATGAATTAACATACAATGAATAAATGAATATACTTGAACCTTGATAAATGAATAAAGACTGAACACAACATAATGCAAATAAAAACACGAATTATAAGAAAAACAAATCAAATAAGCAAAAAAAAAAATAATTGGTAATATAACAAGAAAATGGGAATATATCTTACCTGTTATACCTTACCTGTTAATTAATTAGACTCTATGTATATAAGAGGTGTAAAGACATCAGGTGTGTATATTTCATCAGACTCTGCACATGAATACAAATCCAATTAGTCTGGCCAATTTAATCGAATGCTCTACTGCGCCAGACTTATAAATTCCCCCCCTCCCCCCCCCCACACACACACATACCCGACATATGCATTTTGCGCCACTACACTACACAGCTGTTATCAATTTTAGCTCAATGGGTTTGTCTGGTGCTACAGTGGCTCTCGAGAAGTGCTGGCTGGCTGGCTGGCTGGCTGTAGGTTAGGGTAGGGTAATGCAGGTTAGGGTAGGGTAATGCAGGTTAGGGTAGGGTAGGGTAAGTTTGGTTAGGTTAGGTTGAAGTTAAGTGAAATTGAGACAGATTAGGTTCATGATAGGTTAGGTAAGATTAGGATAGGTTAAGTTAATTTTTGGAGGTGGATAGATTAGGTTAGGGTTAGCCGTATTTGGTTAGGTTGAGTTAGAATAGGACGATAGGCGTTTGGTTATACAGTATTAGGTTAGGTTAGTGAAGAAAATTAGGAAGAATTTTAACCTAACCTAACCTAACCTAACCTAATCTTAACCCCGCACTGAACGCGTTACCTCACATCATCAAAACGCGCAGCAGCAGACCCCCGAAACCAAATTAGAAATTAGTGAACCAATGAACCAAAATAACCTCTCACTCCCACAAAAAAAAAAAAAAAAAAAATAAGCACTAAATTTACCCTAATTTTTCACCTCATCCCGAGTGAACCAATTTGACACCTGACGATGCAATTCGAAAACGGACTAGTCATTAGCAAAATGCGTACCCATCAATAACGAATCGTCACTAGAGTTCGTACCAGTTCTCAAATTGATGACAATAGCTTCAGGACGCGATTATATTGGATGATATTTGTTGAATGACTTTGGGGGAAAAAAAAATACAACGGTTCTGTCTGCGAGTGATTGGTGCAGCGGCTGGTCTGTGTTGGCGGGGGAAACGGGGCGTCGGATGGGGAAACATAATGTGCCTGCCGCTGCTGCTTTAAAACACGGATATCCAGTGTTTTTTTTCCCCTGTGTGGTTTTTTATGTTTATTTTTTTATTTCCTTTATACTGCAGGGTAAAAAATATATGTTATCAGGAATGAGATATATATATTATTTTTCAAACTGGATTTTTATTTTTCAAGGGTATGTTTTAAAAGTTTATCTGTGTGTGTGTGTGTGTGTGTGTGTGTGTGTGTGTGAGTGAAATATAACCAATATAATATGTTTATTATTATTATTATTATTATTATTATTATTATTATTATTATTATTATTATTATCATCATTATTATTATCTTGTCACCAAACACTAAGCAATTCTCACCTCTCTTCCCCAGGTGAGTAGCGAGGTCAGGTGGCCGAGGGAGACGAGATTCACCTTACTAATTTAGGGTTATGGTGAAGGGGAGGAAACCACTGCAACACAACCCAACTCCAAAACTATAGGTTGGTTGGTTTATATTTACATCAGTACTCTTATATCTGTTTGTCTCTCAATTGATGTTTTTGTTATTGATTGAGAAATTTATATATGTACACCGTTTTTGCAACCTCATGGCGTCCAGGAAGTATAATTAATATTGTATGGATCTTTTCCTGCCTCGTGGGATACCTCTGTGGGTCTCTTTTGGGCACTGTTTTCGGGTATTCCTTGACTCCATAAACGTCTACTGTTATTCCCTTGAGAACGATTATCCTGTTCCCTTGAGTACGATGATCCGTATAATGAGGGAAACTCGGGAGGAAATATAGGTAAGAGTTTTAATTTATAGTTGTAGGAGTTTAAAGTGAGGAAGATTGGTAGCGTGGCCGATTAGTTATTTAACCGTAAATATATATTCTTAGGGGAAATTTTCTAAACACCAATTGGAAGTACAGCTGTTTATTAGTTAACTGAATGGCATGGACACATTAGTAGATCATTTTATTTTCGTTACTCGACAATGACTCTCGGACACAAACATGAAACGGATACACTTCCCACTGTAAGTAACTCACTCTATGGACCACTCTGACAATGACTCACGTGTGACCTGAGGGAGGCCCAGCGGCTGGGGAATCTGTCTGCAGGTGCTGCTGGACTCAGTCTTTTGTGGGAGACTCTGCTAGCTAGGGACTCGATGCTGGGGAGGGAAGTCCTCCTCCCGACATTGACTTGTGACGAGTGTGACTCCATCTGCCTCCGAGTTCTGACTCTCCCTATCGGTCCTTTATATTGGCGGTGTCAGGACGGCAGATGTCGTCACTAATTAACACGATTCTGGGTGTGTCGAGACAGCTTTGTTTGAACAGGTACGGGCTGAAGTGTAGTTTCTTGAGTTAACACGGTCATGACACCGGTTTGGTTAATCACATGGCAGTGATAATTGTTTCATTGTGACCATGACCTCTGCTGGGTCAGATCTTAATCTCACTTTAATTACGAAGGGTGGGTCAACTTACGAGGGTGTACACCTACGCTTACGGTTACTGCTATATATGTTGTACTTCTCTGGGCTGTGAGCTATGGTCTGATAAACAATCATTACATCCTGTTTCCTTGAGTACGATGATTCTGTTCCCTTGAGTACGATGATTCTCTTCCTTTGAGTACGATGATTCTCTTCCTTTGAGTACGATGATTTTGTTCCCATGAGTATGATGATCCTGTTCCCTTGAGTACGATGATCCTGTTCCCTTGAGTACGATGATCCTGTTCCCTTGAGTATGATGATCCTGTTCCCTTGAGTACGATGATCCTGTTCCCTTGAGTACGATGATCCTGTTCCCTTGAGTATGATGATCCTGTTCCCTTGAGTACGATGATCCTGTTCCCTTGAGTATGATGATCCTGTTCCCTTGAGTACTGCGATCCTGTTCCTTGAGTACGATGATTCTGTTCCCTTGAGTATCATGATCCTGTTTCCTAGAAGACGAAGACTTGTTCCCTTGAGTACGAAGACCTTTTGCCTTGAGTACGATGACCTTTTGCCTTGAGTACGATGACCTTTGCCTCGAGTACAATGATCCTGTTACCTTGAGCACGATGATCCTGTTGCCTTGAGTACGATGATCCTGTTGCCTTGAGTACGATGTTCCTGTTCTCTTGAGTACGATGTTCCTGTTTCCTCGAGGAAGAAGACTTGTTCCCTTGAATACGATACATTAACCCCTTGACCCTTGAGTACGAATGACTTAAACTCTTGAGTACAATGACTTATATGGGAGATCTCACCAAATCGTTTGTCTGTCTGTATGTAGCTCTTGAGGGTGCAGCGGTTCTCGTCTCCCGCCCTAAGAGTTCGTGCTTTGATCCCAAGGCACCCGTAGTTCACCCAGCTGTAAATGGGTACCTATTTTCACAGTAGGGGAAGTCAATTAGTCGAGCATAATGCCAATGTCGTGTTATAGGGGCTCGTGTTATAGGGGTTCGTGTTATAGGGTTCATGTTATAGGGGTTCGTGTTATAGGGTTCATGTTATAGGGGTTCGTGTTATAGGGGCTCGTGTTATAGGGTGTCGTGTTATAGGGGTTCGTGTTATAGGGTTCATGTTATAGGGGTTCGTGTTATAGGGGCTCGTGTTATAGGGGTTCGTGTTATAGGGGTTCGTGTTATAGGGTGTCGTGTTATAGGGGTTCGTGTTATAGGGTGTCGTGTTATAGGGTGTCGTGTTATAGGGTGTCGTGTTATAGGGTGTCGTGTTATAGGGTGTCGTGTTATAGGGTGTCGTGTTATAGACCGACGGGTTTATTCATGCCTGTAATCATCACTCTCACCTCCTTATGTTATTCACAGTTTCCTCGTCAATTATACATTCACTCACACGTCACAACATAAATCAACACGGGCAAGACAATGTGATCAAATACTTGTAATTTTAAACAAAGGACCGTGTTGCTGCCGGGTACATGATGTTCACTGTCAAAGGGACGCAAGATATTTTGTCTTGACATTTAATTTCCCCTGAATGATTGAACTAACTGCACTGCATATATATATATATATATATATATATATATATATATATATATATATATATATATATATATATATATATATATATATATATATGGCAATTGTGTTATTGTTAAATATTACTTTTTCTTTGCTGAGACGAGTTTCAATTGAATTATATACAGTATATTTATGCTTACTGAGACTGACGATTGCCTCAGTATTAACCCGGAACCTAGTGATGGAACACAGGTAGTTGTTTATTAAAGGTCAGCTGTAATCATGCTGAGGTTAAGTTGGGTTGGGTTGAGTGTATCAGGAAGTGTGGCTGTGTCCGTCTAACACAAGCTAAAGAATAACGACATAGACTCAGTATTTTTCTAACAATATTAATACATCTTCAACCAAAATGACAATAAATTTCATAATACTCGTAATAACTTTTCCAAATTTAATTGAAAGAGAAATATTAACTGACACAAGACGCTTGAGATTTGACCAGGTATCTGATGACGTCACTCGAGGGATAGAGAGAGCAGTAGATGACCATTTCATAGTTTCTTGTAAGACTGAATCACATTATATAAACCCAGTTCCAGGCGTCATAAATCCTTTTATATTAAGAAAAAACTTTTTAAATCTTAATAAACTATTCATTATATTTGTATTATTGTTTGAGAAATGGACATCTTGGTAAACACTAGCACACTATCCTAGAATATTTAGTTGCTAGCTTTTAATAGAAGCTGTCTAGTACAAAAGATGATCTGCTGTTCTGTGTATAATTATGATATATTTTCACGACCCACTATATTAACCCATCGTGGATAGTGAGTACAGTATAAGTATCTAAGGTTAATACTATGGATTTTTATAGTCTTATATTTTTCTGAAGTTTTGGTATAATTATTTCTTTCTCAAATAGATGTAACATGTCGAGTGGAGTTGTTGATAAAATACCTGAATCTGTAATTATAGTGAAGCAACTTTACCTTCCTCGTTGAACTATAGTGAAGCAACTTTGCATTTCCTCGTTGAACTATAGTGAAGCAAATTTACCTTCCTCGTTGAACTATAGTGAAGCAACTTTACCATCCTCGTTGAACTGTAGTGAAGCAACTTTACCTTCCTCGTTGAACTATAGTGAAGCAACTTTGCCTTCCTCGTTGAACTATAGTGAAGCAACTTTACCTTCCTCGTTGAACTATAGTGAAGCAACTTTACCTTCCTCGTTGAACTATAGTGAAGCAACTTTACCATCCTCGTTGAACTGTAGTGAAGCAACTTTACCTTCCTCGTTGAACTATAGTGAAGCAACTTTGCCTTCCTCGTTGAACTATAGTGAAGCAACTTTATCTTCCTCGTTGAACTATAGTGAAGCAACTTTACCTTCCTCGTTGAACTATAGTGAAGCAACTTAACTTTCCTCGTTGAACTATAGTGAAGCAACTTTACCTTCCTCGTTGAACTGTAGTGAAGCAACTTAACTTTCCTCGTTGAACTATAGTGAAGCAACTTAACTTTCCTCGTTGAACTGTAGTGAAGCAACTTAACTTTCCTCGTTGAACTATAGTGAAGCAACTTTACCATCCTCGTTGAACTGTAGTGAAGCAACTTTACCTTCCTCGTTGAACTTTAGTGAAGCAACTTTACCTTCCTCGTTGAACCTTAGTGAAGCAACTTTACCTTCCTCGTTGAACTATAGTGAAGCAACTTTACCATCCTCGTTGAACTGTAGTGAAGCAACTTAACTTTCCTCGTTGAACTATAGTGAAGCAACTTAACCTTCCTCATTGAACTATAGTGAAGCAACTTAACCTTCCTCGTTGGACTATAGTGAAGCAACTTAACCTTCCTCGTTGAACTATAGTGAAGCAACTTTACCTTCCTCGTTGAACTATAGTGAAGCAACTTTACCTTCCTCGTTGAACTATAGTGAAGCAACTTTGCCTTCCTCATTGAACTATAGTGAAGCAACTTTACCTTCCTCACTGAACTATAGTGAAGCAACTTAACCTTCCTCGTTGAACTATAGTGAAGCAACTTTGCCTTCCTCATTGAACTATAGCGAAGCAACTTTACCTTCCTCGTTGAACTATAGTGAAGCAACTTTACCTTCCTCATTGAACTATAGTGAAGCAACTTTACCTTCCTCGTTGAACTATAGTGAAGCAACTTTACCTTCCTCATTGAACTATAGTGAAGCAACTTAACCTTCCTCGTTGAATTATAGTGAAGCAACTTTACCTTCCTCATTGAACTATAGTGAAGCAACTTAACCTTCCTCATTGAACTATAGTGAAGCAACTTTACCTTCCTCATTGAACTATAGTGAAGCAACTTTACCTTCCTCATTGAACTGTAGTGAAGCAACTTAACTTTCCTCGTTGAACTATAGTGAAGCAACTTAACTTTCCTCGTTGAACTATAGTGAAGCAACTTAACCTTCCTCGTTGAACTATAGTGAAGCAACTTTACCTTTTTTGTTGAACTATAGTGAAGCAACTTTACCTTCCTCGTTGAACTATAGTGAAGCAACTTTACCTTCCTCGTTGAACTTTAGTGAAGCAACTTTACCTTTTTTGTTGAACTATAGTGAAGCAACTTTACCTTCCTCATTGAACTATAGTGAAGCAACTTTACCTTCCTCATTGAACTATAGTGAAGCAACTGTACCTTCCTCATTGAACTATAGTGAAGCAACTTTACCTTCCTCGTTGAACTTTAGTGAAGCAACTTAACCTTCCTCGTTGAACTATAGTGAAGCAACTTTACCATCCTCGTTGAACTATAGTGAAGCAACTTTACCTTCCTCATTGAACTATAGTGAAGCAACTTTACCTTCCTCATTGAACTATAGTGAAGCAACTGTACCTTCCTCATTGAACTATAGTGAAGCAACTTTACCTTCCTTGTTGACCTATAGTGAAGCAACTATACCTTCCTCTTTGAACTTAGTGAAGCAACTTTACCTTCCTTGTTGAACTATAGTGAAGCAACTTTACCTTCCTCGTTGAACTATAGTGAAGCAACTTAACCTTCCTCGTTGAACTATAGTGAAGCAACTTTACCTTCCTCGTTGAACTATAGTGAAGCAACTTAACCTTCCTCGTTGAATTATAGTGAAGCAACTTTACCTTCCTCATTGAACTATAGTGAAGCAACTTTACCTTCCTCATTGAACTATAGTGAAGCAACTGTACTTTCCTCATTGAACTATAGTGAAGCAACTTTACCTTCCTCGTTGAACTATAGTGAAGCAACTTAACCTTCCTCGTTGAATTATAGTGAAGCAACTTTACCTTCCTCATTGAACTATAGTGAAGCAACTTCACCTTCCTCATTGAATTATAGTGAAGGAACTTTACCTTCCTCGTTGAACTGTAGTGAAGCAACTTTACCTTCCTCGTTGAACTGTAGTGAAGCAACTTTACCTTCCTCGTTTAACTATAGTGAAGCAACTTTACCTTCCTCGTTGAACTATAGTGAAGCAACTTTACCCTCCTCGTTGAACTATAGTGAAGCAACTTTACCTTCCTTCATTGAACTATAGTGAAGCAACTTTACCTTCCTCGTTGAACTATAGTGAAGCAACTTTACCTTCCTCGTTGAATTATAGTGAAACAACTTTACCTTCCTCGTTGAACTATAGTGAAGCAACTTTACCTTCCTCGTTGAACTATAGTGAAGCAACTTAACCTTCATCGTTGAACTATATTGAAGCAACTTTACCTTCCTCGTTGAACTATAGTGAAACAACTTTACCTTCCTCGTTGAACTATAGTGAAGCAACTTAACCTTCATCGTTGAACTATATTGAAGCAACTTTACCTTCCTCGTTGAACTATAGTGAAGCAACTTTACCTTCCTCGTTGAACTATAGGGAAGCAACTTTACCTTCCTCGTTGAACTGTAGTGAAGCAACTTTACCTTTCTCGTTGAACTATAGTGAAGCAACTTAACCTTCCTCGTTGAACTATAGTGAAGCAACCTTACCTTCCTCATTGAACTATAGTGAAGCAACCTTACCTTCCTCATTGAACTATAGTGAAGCAACTTTACCTTCCTCGTTGAACTGTAGTGAAGCAACTTTACCTTCCTCGTTGAACTGTAGTGAAGCAACTTTACCTTCCTCGTTGAACTATAGTGAAGCAACCTTACCTTCCTTATTGAACTATAGTGAAGCAACTTTACCTTCCTCGTTGAACTGTAGTGAAGCAGCAGTAGCTCGTTAAGTGCTGTAAGGCAGGTTGTTAATATTTGACCTGTACTGTACATGTGTTGACACGACGCCCGGGGCCCACGGAGAGCAAAAACACAAGGCGGGATTTTTTTTTTTGCGCTACGTTATAACAATGATACCACCAAAATTGTTATTGTTTGGTACACTACTAACAATACTGAAAAATAACAATATATAAAACTATAACAGTATGATATAATAACACCGAAATCTATGAATAAACATTTAACTGGAAATTATAGAATTGTAAAGCTATAACACTGAAAAACATCAATAAAAACCTCAATAATATAAACCTACAACGTTAAAACAATAACATTATGAACCTACAACTAAAATACAATAAAAGACTACAATAGAAACTAAAACAATAAAAAAATACAACATAAACAACTACAGTATATAAAAATCTACAGCAAATAATACAACAATAAAAACTACAAAAACTACAACAATAAAAACTACAAAAACTACAACAAAAACTACAAGAATAAAGACTATACAAAAAATAGTAATATTAACATGTCTAGATTTCCAATGCAATTTTATAGTTGGCAGTCGTTCTTACACTCACTGACTATAACCAGACCTTGTTTTGTGGTCTGACTATAACCAGACCTTGTGTTGTTTTCTGACTATAACCAGACCTTGTGTTGTTTTGTGTCTGACTATAACCAGACATTGTGTTGTGTTCTGACTATAACCAGACATTGTGTTGTGTTCTGACTATAACCAGACCTTGTGTTGTGGTCTGACTATAACCAGACCTTGTGTTGTGGTCTGACTATAACCAGACCTTGTGTTGTGTTTGACTCGTCACCACCAGTTATACATCATGAAGTTTAACGAAGATATTGTTAGTTTTATTACAATAGAAATATTCAGAAGCGTTGTTATAACCTATGTATGTATGTATACATATATGTATTTATGTATGTGTGTGTGTGTGTGTGTGTGTGTGTGTGTGTATTGTTACGAACCACGCCATCAATTGTCATGATCTACCTACCCAGCACTACGAACCACGCCAGCTATTGTCATGATCTACCTACCCAGCACCACGAGCAACGCCATCTAGGGACGAAACCCGAGTATGACTCGTCTTAGTTACCACTCCGGGGTTTCCCTTCTCCATATCCTGGTTGTTGCGTCACCTCCTCCAAGTCTTCCTCATCAGCTCCAGATCGAGGAGAGTTCAGTTCACTCTGGGAAGTGACCACACTAGGATCACCTATCCTGGAAACCTACAGCACAGTGACTACTTACCATCTTCTTCAATACTCAGCCTTACTCGTCAGACATCTCAGCTCTGCACTTAAGTATTTGTTATCCTATATTGCCTTCCCACCTCCACTTGCTTCCGAATCTTGTATGTTGTATAAATATGTATATACTGTTAAGCCAATGTTGCGTATGTTTAGGTAAAGTTTGGTTAAGGGTAAATAATTATAGTAAGCTGAATATTTTTTTAAGGAATTTATGGTACTTTATTATACACAACAAAAACTCGCATCCTTTGTCTACCCTTTTATAGTCCGATTGTCTTTGTTTTTTTATTGTTGTTGCCTGTCGGGATCTGGGTAGACTTTTAACTATATTCTGAATCCCCAACTCGTAACAGTATGTGTGTAGCCTATGTAATAATCATTAACGGTTTATTGAAAAAGTTCTGCAGCCCGAAGGCTGAAAATATACATGAGACAAAAATTACTTATTACATAAAAAGACATGCGGTGATTGGGTCGTTTAACAAAAGCTTTCATTACTAAAAGGAGAAGGAACATGAATTGAACATACAAATTTTTATGGTTTGCAGTTGATGGCCCGGGCTGGTCTCTTGCCATACTGTGTGAGGTCGCGTAGGCCTCGTGGTGCAGTAACTCGTCCGTAGATGTTGACATGAAGGACCTCACGTGGTCATGGGGACACCGGGTGGTGTGGTGTTCACGTGGTACAGTAGGGTGTGTCATACGGAGGCGATTTTTTTTTTTTTTTGAGTTTGAAATATCGGCCCATGGTATTAATGATGTAGTTCTATGTGCAGAATCATGTGATATCTTCAGATTTGAAAAGTTTTCATTTTTTGCTTGGTAAATTTTAACTTGAAATCTTATGAAAATTCAGTATTCCCACCCTTTTACCAACACCACAAAATAGCTTATTTAAAGTAAAGTAAATGTATCAGATTAATTTATTAGGATGAAAATGATCCAGAATAGTGAAACGAATGATCTTGACACATTTATTAAATTTAATATTCCTTTAGAAAACAAAATCATCAAATACAAAAACCGGTTTTACTACTACGACCCGGTGTTGCTGCACACCATAGAGAACATGTCTTTCTTGCTTCTGTTTCTACTCATCACCTCCCTGCTGACCACCTGAGCTCGGATGTAGCCTTCCCTCCTCTCCTGGCTGTACACGTGACTGCTGGCCTCGCTCACTTGCTGTACACAACGCTCTATACTCTGGGTGTGCGAGGGCCAGGCAGGGACATGCATGGGGTTGTCCAGGAAAGCTCTGACTTGAACATTGGTGAGGCTGCAGGTAAGAGGGGGCTCACTGCCAGCCTGGATGTTATCCAGATCTATGAGATCAGTGAGGGTCTTGGCACCTAGATTGACTTCAGGAGTCTTCCTGACCCTGAAGGAATCGTCACCAACTGATTCGTCATGCCCAGATCCTCTCATAAGTCTCATATCCAAGATCTTTTTGACTGCCACTCTTCTCTCCTCCTCATCCTTACTGCAGAGCATTGTCTGCAGAACTGCCTCGGGATGAGCATACCAGGAAGATCTCCTCACAGTCTGCTCCACAATCTGAACAACCTTCCTTGGCTGACTCCTCAGGAGCTCAAGCTGGAAGAGAACATGCCTCGGACCTTCGGAGAACGATGACTTGACCTTGGTGTTGAACCAATTTGGCAAGTAGACACTCACGATGAATTAGACAATAGGTCTCAGGTTGTGAAGCTGGTTCCCTTTCAGTTTCTGATGAGCGACCCAAATTCTGCAGAACCTGAGAGCCGTTGTGAGCCACCTAGAATGTGAGACTGGATCTATCTGCAGGTAAGCAAGTCTATCAGGCATGACCCCAGTTTTGATGGCACTGTAAATCATGTAACCATAGTACTGGTCATTACTCAGGTCGTCAATGACAGTATGTGCAAGCTCAACTAGTGGAGGGCCAACTGTGATTTTTTCAAAGCTCGGATTTATTTCTAACTCAGTGGCAGAGTCCAGCATCTTGCCAAGAGGACCAGACCATCTGTTGTTTGAAAGAGTCTTGCCATCCAGCTCCTGGATCAGATATCTGAGTGGCAACTCGTTGGTGTGGAGGTCACAAACAATCCAGACCAGCTTCCTCCCAATCTTCTGCTCTATCCACTGTATGACCCCCCCCTTGCCACCCTGTGTTCGTGTTGGTGCTGTCCCCTCCAATGGCCTGCAGGGTCTGGTCTACGTTCCTCTCTCTGAGCCAGTTCACAATGTTATCTGCCACTATCTCAGCTGGTTTCCTGATGTCATCTTTCTCTGGAGTTAAATGCCACAAATACTTCCATCCTGGTTCACTGCAGCAGGAGTAGTGTTCCTCTTTCACCATGGCAGGGAACAACTTGTTAGAATCTCCAACTTTCATGAACACTTTAGTGTCATCCCTTCTCCCATCAAAGAACAAACAATTGATTCCATTTTCTCTTATCCCCTTATCAAACTCCTCTTCTAGGTTACTGACAAGTTTCTCCTGAGCTCTCCTTACTTTGTTATGATCTATCACCAGGTGAACATCATCAAGTGTTATCAAACCACCGTCAATCCAGGCAGCTGTTGCTATCTCTGCAGTTTCTCTGAGACCAGTGTGGTGTCGCATGCTGGCCAGAGCTATGCTCGGGATATCTTTCCTATTTCGAATGTTATGCCTGGAAGGTTTGGGATCATTATTTTCTGGGTTAGGGACAAAGTCACCATTCTCCTGGTCAGCACTCGGATCAGCCATGGGGAAGTCATTAAACTCTGAATCAGCTTGACTCCAATCATCGGCCTTTTTTACCTCACCCTGGGCCTTCTCAAGTCTCTTTTTCTCGGCAACTCTTCTCCTTTTCTGTCTCTCTGTGGCAGCCTCCTGTCTCTTGGACTCCAGAATATCTTGGCTAGAAATCATGAGAGCCCCTATACTGCCAGTCTTCTCTCTCTGTGCTTTGACAAATGCCAGTTCGATCACAGGAATCTTCAGTTCACGCTTGCAAATACAGGAGATGTGGGCCTCGGATTTACAGTCACGATCGCATCCAAACTCAGGACAGAGAACAATTGGGCACTTGCAAGTAATTATGTCAAATAACTGGTCCAGTTGCTTGGCAAACCTGTCCTTAACTGCAAGTTTTCCTCTCCCAAGAGAGGTATCTCTTGCCTTTTCCCAACTGGCTAGCAGTCTCTCACTAATCTTCTTCTGACTTGTTATGACTGGAGGCTTCAACTGAGCGTTAGCCAGAGTGTACTGTGCCAAGACAGCTTTGGTCATATCACTGGCAATGTCTTTGTTTGTGTAAGTTCTTTGGTTCTTTTCACTGATTTGCCTGATTAAAACACCGTATTTCAAAGCATCTCTCAATGTAGGCAACTCCGACTTCAGGAGCTCTCTCCCAGACCCAAGATAGTGACTGAGATGGCTGGATTTTTGGTTCCTAGTCCTGACACAAGCAGCCATCGCAAATATTATCAACTTATAAATGCATCAGAATCTGAAACAGAAAAAAATATTGTTAGTTGGGTTGTTAAAGAATGAAGTCAGAAAGCAATGTTCACTATTTAATTGTAATGCACTAATGCAGCTGTACGTTATATTTTCGATAAATTTCACGCTAAAATTTACCTAGCAAAAAGTTGCAAAATATTGAAACTGAAATTTTTTTCTGTTTATATACACTAAAATCTACCAAAAAAGTGATGGGCCATTAGTTTTAGCTGATCTTCCCTCCTATGACACACCCTAGTGGTACAGTGACTCGTCCTCGGGTGTTGATACGAAGGACCTCACGTGGTCATGGAGACACTGGGTGGTATGGGGTGGTGTCACAGTACCTCACCCTGCTGGGTGGTGTTGTGTTATCTCGTAGTCAGGTGTGAAGCCGAACCACTGTTGTTCCCAAGGTGGACTGATTAGCACCTCCTAGTCAGAAGATGGCGGTCAGTTACCAGGGGTGCTTATTTCAGTGGTGGGTCACGGCTCTCACTGGTACTGTCTAGTGCTGAATTCACTGGCTTAAGCACTGCTCATCACTGTTCAACACTGATCCCACTTCTTTCTGAAACAAAATTGTCACTTTTGATTAATTTGATATCCTGGTGGTGAGGATGGGTCGGGAAGAGGGACTTGAGGAATGGACCGAACATGGCCAAGGGGGGCCGCTGTGCAGCTGCACCTTGTGGGTCTTGACCCGGGTTCAATCCCCTGGCAGGTGAAACTATGGGCAAGTTTTTTACGCCATTTTCCTCTGTCTACCCAGCAGTAATTGGGAACCTGGATGTTAATCGATTTGCGCATCGTGTTCCGGGGTAATGGTTGGCCAGTGCAGTTGGCGAGTTGTCCGGTCTTCTCGGACTATTCCTTGACACTGGGTCATGCAGCTCGTTAACTCAGGGTGTGGTTGATGTGTTGGCGACAGCTTCTACACCTTGGGCCGGCCAACCTCGTACATGAGGGGCAACCATTTATGTATGTATGTATGTATGTATGTATGAATGTTTGTATGTATATAGGTATGTAAGTATGTATGTATGTATGTATGTATGTATGTATAAAATAAGAGTATGGTGGTGGCGGGGATACTGACGAGCGGCCCTTATCTTCATCACGTGATGGTGGAGGCATTATTCTAGTGCATTTATTCTAAAAGTAATTAACCTTTACTTCAACAACAGGTAACTCTACCATTTAATAATCTCACGGGGAAGGTAAATTGGATAGAGGATTTTCATGTACAATGTTAGTGGTTAGGTGTGTGTGGGGTTTATGTGGGTGTGTGGGTTGGTGTGTGTTTGTGTGTGGGGGTGTGTGGGTTATTGTGTGTGGGGGTTATGTGGGTGTGTGGGTTGGTGTGTGTAGGGGGAAGTGAGTGTGTGGGTTGGTGTGTGTGTGTGTGGGGGTGTGTGTGGGGGTTATGTGGGTGTGTGGGTTGGTGTGTGTGGGGGTGTGTGTGGGTTGGTATGTGGGTGTGTGGGTTGGTGGGTGTAGGGGGAAGTGGGTGTGTGGGTTGGTGTGGGGGGTGTGTGGGTTGGTGTGTGAGGGAGGTATGTGGGTGTGTGGGTTGGTGGGTGTGGGAGGGTGTGGGTGTGTGGGTTGGTTTCGTGTGTGGGGGTATGTGGGTTGGTGGGGGTGGGGGGTTGGTGGGTGTAGGGGGGAAGTGGGTGTGTGTGGGGGGGTGTGTGGGTTGGTGTGTGCGTTGGTGTGTGGTGGAGGTGTGTGGGTTGGTGGGTGTGGGGTTATGTGGGTGTGTGGGTTGGTGGGTGTGGAGGGGAAGTGGGTGTGTGAGTTGGTGTGTGTGGGGGGGGGTTGTGTGGGTTGGTGGGTGTGGGGGGTATGTGGGTGTTTGGGTTGGTGGGTGTGGGGGGAAGTGGGTGTGTGGGTTGGTGGTTGTTTGGGTTGGTGGGTGTGTGGGTTGGTGTGTGTGGGGGAGGGTACGTGGGTGTGGGAGTTGGTGTGTGTGGTGTGTGGGTTGGTGTGTGTGTGGGGGGTGTAGGTGTGTGGGTTGGTGGGTGTGGGGGGTGTGGGTGTGTGGGCTGGTTTCGTGTGTGGGGGGTATGTGGGTGTGTGGGTTGGTGGGTGTGGGGTTATGTGGGTGTGTGGGTTGGTGTGTGTGCTGGGGGATGTGGGTGTGTGTGTGTTGGTGTGTGTGGGGGGGATGTGAGTGTGTGGGTTGGTGTGTGGGGGGGATGTGGGTGTGTGGGTTGGTGTGTGTGGGGGGATGTGGGTGTGTGGGTTGGTGTGTGTGTGGATGTGGGTATGTGGGTTGGTGTGTGTGGGGATGTGGGTGTGTGGGTTGGTGTGTGTGGGTTGGTGTGTGTGGGGGGATGTGTGTGTGTGGGTGTGTGGGTGTGTGGGTTGGTGCCTGTGGGGGGATGTGAGTGTGTGGGTTGGTGTGTGTGGGGGGATGTGGGTGTGTGGGTTGGTGTGTGTGGGGATGTGGGTGTGTGGGTTGGTGTGTGTGGGGATGTGGGTATGTGGGTTGGTGTGTGTGGAATAGTGAGTATGGGGTGTGGTGTGTGGGTGTGCCTGTGTGGGTGTGCCTATGTGTGTGTGTGTGTGTGTGTGTGTGTGTGTGTGTGTGTGTATAATAATAATAATAATAAACGGTTTATTAATAGAGTTGCAGCCGGTGGCTGAAAATATACAAACTTACATTTAATTTAGACATAATGATATGCATTCAATACATTTACAGGGCTGTACAGTACATAAATCAGGAGTTGTTTATTGTTTTAACAATAGATAGGATGGTGCTGTTCTTATATCTATCAGTGCGGGCTCTTTTGGGCTGAATTTTGTTGTAGTGGCGGACTGCGCGAGTTGGGCAGGGGGCTGCAGGTGGCAGGTGGCGGCGATGACGAGGGTGGTGCAGTAGTCCACTGCCAAACCTTTCCATTGCTTGGTGGTGGAGGTCACTGAGGGATGGCATTTCCAGGGTGGAGAGAGCGTTGGTGTAGCCGGAGTATTCTGCTCCGAGCATGATTCTCCAGGCCCTTTTCTGTACCTTCTCTAGCTGACGTTGTTGGGTATAGTTGAGAGAAGACGACCAGGCTGGTGATGCATACGTTAGTTTGGGGAGAATAAAGGCGTTGTAGATGGTCCTCAGCTCTGGCGTGGGTGTCCTAAGTGTGTGTGTTTGTGTGTGTGTGTGTGTGTGTGTGTGTGTGTGTGTGTGTGTGTTGGCTCCACAAGTTTTAATAACAAATAACCATAGTAACGGGATTAAAAGTCTTTATGTTCCATTTATCTCTACATATAAAAGGTTAAAATACCCGAATTGATGGAAGGGAGGTCGGGGGGTGAGGAAGGGGATGTGAGGGGGTCAGAAGGTGAGGAAAGGGAGGTCAGAGGGGTCGGGTGGTGGGACAGGGAGTGGTGGGACAGGGGGTGGTGGGACAGGGGGTGGTGGGACAGGGGGTGGTGGGACAGGGAATGGTGGGACAGGGGGTGGTGGGACATGGGAGGGGGGCTTTCCTTCTCTAGTCTCTGCTAATGACACGTTTTTCCCTTAAGGTTTTGAGCAATCAGTGAAAATGTTGCTGGTCACGGTATGGGGGTGGTTCACTTGATAGATACTGTAGATAGACTTAAAGATAGATAGATAGATAGATAGATAGATAGATAGATAGATAGATAGATCATCATATAAATTTAAATTGATTCATCAAGTATACACACAGACAGTACAGGTATACAATACACACAGACAGTACAGGTATACAATACACACAGACAGTACAGGTATACAATACACACAGACAGTACAGGTATACAATACACACACAGACAGTACAGGTATACAATACACACACAGACAGTACAGGTATACAATACACACACAGACAGTACAGGTATACAATACACACACAGACAGTACAGGTATACAATACACACAGACAGTACAGGTATACAATACACACAGACAGTACAGGTATACAATACACACACAGACAGTACAGGTATACAATACACACAGACAGTACAGGTATACAATACACACACAGACAGTACAGGTATACAATACACACACAGACAGTACAGGTATACAATACACACACAGACAGTACAGGTATACAATACACACACACACAGTACAGGTATACAATACACACACAGACAGTACAGGTATACAATACACATAGACAGTACAGGTATACAATACACACACAGACAGTACAGGTATACAATACACACACAGACAGTACAGGAAAACAGACCAGTTACTTAAAAGAGGCAGTTTACTAAGTCACTTTATGGACGGTACAGTTAACTGGTCCTACCGTGGAGATGTTCACACTGTACAAATGCGTTCACCTAAAGTCAGACACACGATACATCCCTGAACGAACACATACCGCTCCATACCCCCCCCTTCCCGGCTTAATATAATCAGGGTTGGTAGGGGGGGGCTGGCGAAGTTAAAGGGAGGGGTGACTAAGGGGGATTTGTGGGGGAGGTGAGGGTCTGTTGCTGAGGGGTGACAGAGAACCTTTGTATCTGTCACGTGTGAAAGAAATCTGTCAAGGTGTCCTGGAGTTATCGAGTGTCCCCCACAACTGATGTCCCGCCGTCACTGTGGGATGTGTGGCCATAACATCCCGTCAACTGGATAAAAAATATGATATATATAAAAATACGTCCTTGTGTAATAATAATAATAATAATAATAATAATAATAATTAACGGTTTATTGAAAGAGCTTGGCAGCCAGAAGGCTGAAAATATACAGTTACATATTTGGGGAATGGGTTACGAATTACAAATAATATACAAGTAACATAAGTGACACAAATAAGACATATAATAACTAGATGGGGAAAAGCTCAAACTACAATTCATTTCAACATAGTGACAGTGTAAGGAGCAGTGTTTACTGGGAGTGAATACACTGATTTATTACAAGTTATTGATAATTTTTACAATGGTTGGGACTGGGCTGTTCTTATAGCGATCAGTTCGTGCACGTATGGGCTGGATGCGGTTGTGGTGTCGAACAGCAATTCTCGGGCAAGGGATCTCAGGTGGTAGTAGGAGCCGGTGTCGGGGATGGTGTAGAAGCTTCTTACCAAATTTGCAGATGAGGTCGTGGTGATGGTCAGTGTGTGTGTGTGTGTGTGTGTGTGTGTGTGTGTGTGTGATATCACCACTTAATTCTACACTTCACGTCGTTCAACACTTTCGTAACCTGCCCTCATTCCCTCCATCCCTCTCTCCTTCTGTTCTTCCCTATCTCTATCCTTCCTTCCTTCCATCCTTCCCTCCCTCCTCCTCCCTTCCCTCCCTCCTCCTCCCTCCCGCCTTCCCTCCCTCCCTCCTCTCTCTCCCTCCTTCTCTCTCTCCCTCCTTCCCTCCCTCCTTCCCTTCCTCCCTCCCCCCCTACCTCCCTCCCCCTACCTCCTTCCATCCCCTCCACCCTTCCCTCCCTCCTCTCCCTCTCTCCTTTCCTCCCTCCATCCCTCCTTCCGTCCCTCCTTTCCCTCCTTTCCTCCTTCCTTCCTTTCCTCCTTTCCTCCTTCCCTCCCTCC